>JANJGN010000937.1:230000-232635 GCA_026770705.1 Isurus oxyrinchus | reverse complement strand
TGACCCTCCCACAGTGCGGCGTTCCCTCAGCACTGACCCTCCCACAGTGCGGCGCTCCCTCAGCACTGACCCTCCCACAGTGCGGCGCTCCCTCAGCACTGACCCTCCCACAGTGCGGCGCTCCCTCAGCACTGACCCTCCCACTGGTGCGGCGCTCCCTCAGCACTGACCCTCCCACAGCGTGGCGCTCCCTCAGCACTGACTCTCCGACAGTGCGGCGCTCCCTCAGCACTGACCCTCCGACAGTGCGGCGCTCCCTCAGCACTGACACCGGGGGCGGGATTATCGGGCCTGGATTCTGGGCCTCGTTTCTCTGATGGGCAGAGCTCGAATCCACTACCGTCTAAATCGGGATCGGATAGATTCCAAGGGAGACGTAACTCCCTCCCTCCACACACCCTCACAAGGTGAGAGGTCAGCACCTTGACTAGTGAACACTCTCACTCCTCTCTCCCACCCCTCTCCACCTCCCCCCCGTCACCCCAGCCACCCTCTCGCCTCCCCTCAGACCCTGCCCTCCCCCCCTCCCCTCAATCCATCCCCCCTCTGTCCCCCTCCCCCCTCTGTCCCTCTCCCCTCTCTGTCCCCCTCCCTCCCCCCTCTCCCCTCCTTGTTCCCCGCCCCTCCCTCCGTCCTATCCCCCTCCCTCTCCCCGCCTCTCCCTCCCTCCCGTTCCTCCATCCCCACTCTCCCCGCCCCTCTTCCCGTCCCCCCTCCGCTCTCCCCATCCCTCCCTCTACCTCCGTCTGCGCTCTCCCAATCCCCTCTCTCTCTCCCCGTCCCTCCCTCCCTCCCTCTCCTCCCACCACCCCCCCTCCCCCCAACCCTCCCCTGACCCTCCCTGGCCTACCTGTCCATGGTGTCCTCTGCCTGTTGCTGCCACTGTTCACTCTGTAGATAGTAACAGATGCTGTGGGCGTGAGTGAAGAACTCGGTGTAGGCCCCAAACGCCATCGAGTCCATGCCCTCAGTACAGGCGAGAATGGTACTGCCCTCTGGACAAGTGGGGAAGCTCTTGCCAGACCTGGAGGGGAGGGAGGGAGGGAGGAGGTGGGGGGATCGCACAGAGAACAAAAAAAAAAAATCCAATCATTCCTTCCTTCCAGAAGTGAAAATCACCCCCAGACAAATCCCTGTTTGCAGCCAAGGGAAGCATCTTTGGTCCTCTTGAAGCCAGCGGTGGGTCAAGTTTCACCAGCGATCCCTGATTCATCAGAGACAGGACCAGAGATCGAGCAGAGGTTCCCCTCCGAGCCACTCACCGTTAACATTCACCCCCTCCCTCCACCACCGACGCACAGGGGCAGCAGTGTGTGTACCATCTACAAGATGCACTGCAGCAACTCGCCAAGGCTCCTTCGACAGCACCGCCCAAACCCCACCACCTCTACCACCTAGAAGGACAAGGGCAGCAGACACATGGGGAACCCCACCGCCTGCAAGTTCCCCTCCGAGCCCCTCACCATCCCGACTTGGAAATATATCGGCCGTTCCTTCACTGTCGCTGGGTCCAAATCCTGGAACTCCCTCCCTAACAGCACGGTGGGTGTACCTACACCACACGGGACAAAAATCCTGGAACACCCTCCCTAACAGCACGGTGGGTGTACCTACACCACACGGGACAAAATCCTGGAACTCCCTCCCTAACAGCACGGTGGGTGTACCTACACACACAGGGACAAAATCCTGGAACTCCCTCCCTAACAGCACGGTGGGTGTACCTACACCACACGGGACAAAATCCTGGAACACCCTCCCTAACAGCACAGTGGGTGTACCTACACCACACGGGACAAAATCCTGGAACTCCCTCCCTAACAGCATGGTGGGTGTACCTACACCACACGGGGACAAAATCCTGGAACTCCCTCCCTAACAGCACGGTGGGTGTACCTACACCACACGGGACAAAATCCTGGAACACCCTCCCTAACAGCACGGTGGGTGTACCTACACCACACGGGACAAAATCCTGGAACTCCCTCCCTAACAGCATGGTGGGTGTACCTACACCACACGGGACAAAATCCTGGAACTCCCTCCCTAACAGCACGGTGGGTGTACCTACACCACACGGGACAAAATCCTGGAACTCCCTCCCTAACAGCACGGTGGGTGTACCTACACCACACGGGGACAAAATCCTGGAACTCCCTCCCTAACAGCACGGTGGGTGTACCTACACCACACGGGGGACAAAATCCTGGAACTCCCTCCCTAACAGCACGGTGGGTGTACCTACACCACATGGGACAAAATCCTGGAACTCCCTCCCTAACAGCACGGTGGGGTGTACCTACACCACACGGGGACAAAATCCTGGAACTCCCTCCCTAACAGCACGGTGGGGTGTACCTACACCACATGGGACAAAATCCTGGAACTCCCTCCCTAACAGCACGGTGGGTGTACCTACACCACACGGGGACAAAATCCTGGAACTCCCTCCCTAACAGCACGGTGGGTGTACCTACACCACACGGGGACTGCAGCAGTACAAGATGGCGGCTCACCCCCACCTTCTCAAGGGGGCAATTAGGGATGGAAAGCAGTACACGCAGCAGCAGGTTTACACACAGCAAGATCCCACAAAAAAAGCCAACGTGGTAATTGCCCAGCTCACCTGCTTCCT
>JANJGN010000937.1:222500-227500 GCA_026770705.1 Isurus oxyrinchus | reverse complement strand
TCTCTGTTCTCTCTCTCTGTTCTCTCTCTCTCTGTTCTCTCTCTGTTCTTTCCTCTCTCTCTTTCTCTCTGTTTTTTCTCTCTCTCTGTTCTTTCCTCTCTCTCTCTCTGTCCTTTCCCCCCTCTCTCTCTCTCACTCACCTCTCCAGGTGACAGTGAGTAAAATACAGGGCGATCTTGCTGTGCTCCTCCTGGTCCAGTTCCCTGCAGCCCCTCTCCGCCTTGGCCAGGGCTTCGCTCCAGCAGCGGCCGTACCCCGGCAGCCGGGTCAGCTCCTGGACCTTGCGGAGCTGCTGCCTGCCTTCCTCCAGGAGCTGGGGCTGTTCCCGGGGCCGGGGGCTGGGATACAGCCCGAGGACCGAGCCCAGGAACAGGAGCTGGAGGAGGAGGAGACCCATTCCCTCTCCTCCCAGCGCAGCCACTTCCACCTTTGCGTCAATTTCAAATCTCCCGCCCCCCACAATGTATCAACGTTCCAATCCGGCCGCGCCCCATCCCTGATTGGCTGCTGAAGGTGTCACTCAGAGGACGCCGCGGCCCTTTAAGCGCTGCTCGGAAGAATATTAATGAAGTGTTCGGGTCAAACTCAACTGATTTGCAGCCACAGCACAAAATGAGGCCATTCAGCCCCTCACGGTACCCCCCCCTCATACTGACCCTCTGTCAGTGCGGCGCTCCCTCAGCACTGACCCTCCGACAGTGCGGTGCTCCCTCAGCGCTGACCCTCCGACAGTGCGGCGCTCCCCTCAGCGCTGACCCTCCCAGAGTGCGGCGCTCCCTCAGCACTGACCCTCCCACAGTGCGGCGCTCCCTCAGCACTGACCCTCCGACAGTGCGGCGCTCCCTCAGCGCTGACCCTCCGACAGTGCGGCGCTCCCTCAGCGCTGACCCTCCGACAGTGCGGCGCTCCCCTCAGCGCTGACCCTCCGACAATGCGGCCCCTCAGCACTGACCCTCCGACAGCGCGGCGCTCCCTCAGCACAGACCCACCGATAGTGCGGCTTTCCCTCAGCGCTGACCCTCCGACAATGCGGCGCTCCCTCAGCACTGACCCTCCGACAGCGCGGCGCTCCCTCAGCACAGACCCACCGATAGTGCGGGTTTCCCTCAGCACTGACCCTCCCACAGTGCGGCACTCCTCAGCACTGACCCTCCGACAGTGCGGCGCTCCCTCAGCACTGACCCTCCGACAGTGCGGCGCTCCCTCAGCACTGACCCTCCGACAGTGCGGCGCTCCCTCAGCACAGACCCTCCGACAGTGCGGCGCTCCCTCAGCGCAGACCCTCCGACAGTGCGGCGCTCCCTCAGCACTGACCCTCCGACAATGCGGCGCTCCCTCAGCACTGACCCTCTAACTCGTTGGCATTGTCTCAGGCTGAAGAGATGGTTATTTAAGACTGGAGTTCCCCTCCCTGAGTAATGCTAATTCATCAAATCCTTGAGCAGGTCCTGTGCAGAAAGGTGTCATCTGGCCCCTCTGCAAGAGTATTTCACCCATTCCCCCTCCCCTTCACCCCCCGTCACCCTGCATCTTCTTCTCCCTCAGATAATGATCCAATTCCCCCCCTGTTTGGAAAGCCTCGATTGACCCTGCCCCCCCTCCCCCACACTCTCAGACAGCGCGTTCCAGATCCTAACCACTCGCTGCGTGAAAAAGTTTCTCCTCGCGTCTCCGTCGCTGCTTTTACCGATCGTCTTAAACCCGCGTCCCTCTGGTTCTCGATCCTCCCGCCAACGGGAACAGTTTCTCCCTGTCCGCTCTGTCCCAGACCCCCCCCCCTCGTGATTTTGAACACCCTCCATCAAATCTCCTCTCGACCTTCTCTTCTCCAAGGAGAACAGTCCCAACTTCCCCAATCCATCCACGGAACTGAAGTCCCCTCATCCCTGGAACCATTCTCGTCAATCTTTTCCTCTCTCTCTCTCTCTCTGTCTCTCTCTCTCTCTCTCTCTGTCTCTCACTCTGTCTCTCTCTCTAACACCTTCACATCCTTCCTAAAGTGCGGTGCCCAGCACTGGACATAATACTCTAGTTGGGGCTGAACCAGTGTTTTGTACAGGTTTGACCAAGTCTCCCTCTTGGTTTCCAGGGATATTGGATCCTTTATCAACCGCAGAAGTGTAGCGACCCTCTGGTCTGGCTGCCTTGTCAGTGTGCACCAGTGCTACCACCATCCCTTTGGCCCCCCCTCCCTCCGGTGAGGCACTCGATCGAGTGACCCCCCCCCCACCCCTCCATCCTCCAATCTTCTTCCCTATTGGCCCTTATCTTCTTACCTCCTCGTGTCCCAGAGCGTGGGCTGGACACATTAAAGTCATGCAATGGTCTTACAGGATCATCGCACGGAGGTGTAAGACCCTTGACCGGGGATGGGGGGGAGGGGTGGGGGGATGGGTACCTCAGTACCCCCTGAGTTTCAGAACCTGCACTGTGGGGAGCACTGACGCCAAACCAGCCTTGAATGCAAGTCCCACTTCAGGCAGGAAAGCCTTATTTATTGACCGAGCGAGTGCCGGGTGTTTAGCGCTCCTGCGTGCAAGCGATCACACTTCAGATGGGCAGCCCGCTAGACCATGCCTCTGCACATCCTTCAGCCTCAAAAAATAAACTGTATTCACAGCATTTGTAAAAGTACACCATTCACGACTCCTCAGATACTGAAGCAGTCCATGTCCAAATGCAGCAAGACCTGGACAATATCCAGGCTTGGGGCTGACAAGTGGCAAGTAACATTCACCCCACACAAGTGCCAGGCAATGACCATCTCCAACAAGAGAGAATCTAACCATCATCCCTTGATGTTCAATGGCATTCCCATCACTGAATCCCCCACTATCAACATCCTGGGGGTTACCATTGACCAGAAACTGAACTGGACCCAGCCAGATAAATACTGTGGCTACAAGAGCAGTTCAGAGGCTGGGAATCCTGCGGTGAGTAACTCACCTCCTGACTCCCCACAGCCTCTTCCCCATCTACAAGGCACAAGTCAGGAGTGTGATGGGATACTCCCCACTTGCCTGGATGAGTGCAGCTCCCACAACACTCAAGAAGCTCGACACCATCCAGGACAAAGCAGCCCCGCTCGATCGGCTCCCCATCCACAAACACTCACTCCCTCCACCACCGACGCACAGGGGCAGCAGTGTGTGTACCATCTACAAGATGCACTGCAGCAACTCGCCAAGGCTCCTTCGACAGCGCCGCCCAAACCCACCACCTCTACCACCTAGAAGGACAAGGGCAGCAGACACATGGGGAACACCACCACCTGCAAGTTCCCCTCCGAGCCCCTCACCATCCCGACTTGGAAATATATCGGCCGTTCCTTCACTGTCGCTGGGTCCAAATCCTGGAACTCCCTCTCTAACAGCACGGTGGGTGTACCTACACCACACGGGGACAAAATCCTGGAACTCCCTCCCTAACAGCACGGTGGGTGTACCTACACCACACTGGGACAAAATCCTGGAACTCCCTCCCTAACAGCACGGTGGGTGTACCTACACCACACGGGACAAAATCCTGGAACTCCCTCCCTAACAGCACGGTGGGTGTACCTACACCACACGGGGACAAAATCCTGGAACTCCCTCCCTAACAGCACGGTGGGTGTACCTACACCACACGGGACAAAATCCTGGAACTCCCTCCCTAACAGCACGGTGGGTGTACCTACACCACATGGGGACAAAATCCTGGAACTCCCTCCCTAACAGCACGGTGGGTGTACCTACACCACACGGGGACAAAATCCTGGAACTCCCGCCCTAACAGCACGGTGGGTGTACCTACACCACACGGGGACAAAATCCTGGAACTCCCTCCCTAACAGCACGGTGGGTGTACCTACACCACACGGGGACAAAATCCTGGAACTCCCTCCCTAACAGCACGTTGGGTGTACCTACACCACACGGGACAAAATCCTGGAACTCCCTCCCTAACAGCACGGTGGGTGTACCTACACCACACGGGACAAAATCCTGGAACTCCCTCCCTAACAGCATGGTGGGTGTACCTACACCACACGGACAAAATCCTGGAACTCCCTCCCTAACAGCACGGTGGGTGTACCTACACCACACGGGGACTGCAGCGGCTCAAGAAGGCGGCTCACCATCACCTTCTCAAGGGGGCAATTAGGGATGGGCAATAAATGCTGGGCCTGGCCAGCGGCACCCACATCCCCGTGAACGAATGTTTTTTTTAAAAACCTGCAGATTTTGTGCCACTCGCAGACCCTGGGCCCTGTGCTATTGTAACGATAGCGGTCGCTGTAGACGGGGAGATTCCCAGAGGTTGCTGTTGGGAGTGGAGAATTTTCGAGAGGAGGGGGGAACGATTGGGCAGGCTGAGGGAAGGTGAGGCTGAAGTGTAAGAAAACGGCAGGGAAGCGGGGGGTGGTTAGGGGTAGTGTGGCTAGGAAAGGGACCTTAAGGCCTTGGTTGAGGGGCTGGAAACCGGGGAGGGAGCACAGATTTGGGGGCGGAGGTTTGGAGGGAATCCAAGTGGAGGTTTCTTTCACCCAGAGGGTGAAGCGAGTCTGGAACTCACGGCCTGAAAGAGAAACCCTCATCCTGTTGGAAATACACCCAGAGGAGCCCTGGGGCCTATGGAGTTGTGAGAAATGAGCTGGAGAGGGGCATCAGAGCGACTGGCACTTCCTGGGCCAGCACGGACCCAATGGGCTGAATGGCCTCTTTTCCTGGTGGGAATAGTTTGGGGTTTCTGAACATTGAGGGACCGAAGGCCTTTTGTTTAGCGGATTTGATCGTTTCGTGTCCACCGGCTAATAAAAGATGGCCGACAGCAGATGCTACCGAGCGCTGGAGAATTACCACTCGAGGTGCTGCAGGGCAGTGGGGGGTTGGGGGGACAAGAAACAAGGTCCGACAGCAGCACCCCCTCCCAGGTTGGCCTGCTTAGTCTCGAGGCGCTAATCTCTCGAAACCCGTACTCCTGGCACTGGACACCCGAAGCTGCTGCTCCCACTCGGA
>JANJGN010000937.1:40000-217500 GCA_026770705.1 Isurus oxyrinchus | reverse complement strand
TAGGGACTGGAGGAGGTTACAGAGATAGGGAGGGGTGTCAGGGTTGTAGGGGAGGGAGGAGGATGTGGGGCAGGTCAAAGGTTGATAATGATAAAGATCACGGGGAAGGCCACATCCCAGTGGGACTCGATGGTCTCACAACCTGCCCAGAATCGAGTTGTTTCTTAGCCCTGACCTCCTCTCACTGCAGCTTCAGCACTCTGATCCCCGGCCTCCATGTCGAACACTACACAGGAACAGGAGGAGGCCATTCAGCCCCTCTCGAGCCTGTTACACAGGAACAGGAGGAGGCCCCATTCAGCCCCTCTCCAGCCTGTTACACAGGAACAGGAGGAGGCCATTCAGCCCCTCTCGAGCCTGTTACACAGGAACAGGAGGAGGCCCCATTCAGCCCCTCTCCAGCCTGTTACACAGGAACAGGAGGAGGCCATTCAGCCCCTCTCGAGCCTGTTACACAGGAACAGGAGGAGGCCCATTCAGCCCCTCTCGAGCCTGTTACACAGGAACAGGAGGAGGACCATTCAGCCCCTCTCGAGCCTGTTACACAGGAACAGGAGGAGGCCCATTCAGCCCCTCTCGAGCCTGTTACACAGGAACAGGAGGAGGCCATTCGGCCCTCTCCTCGAGCCTGTTACACAGGAACAGGAGGAAGCCCATTCAGCCCCTCTCGAGCCTGTTGCACAGGAACAGGAGGAGGCCCATTCAGCCCCTCTCGAGCCTGTTACACAGGAACAGGAGGAGGCCATTCAGCCCCTCTCGAGCCTGTTACACAGGAACAGGAGGAGGCCCCATTCAGCCCCTCTCCAGCCTGTTACACAGGAACAGGAGGAGGCCATTCAGCCCCTCTCGAGCCTGTTACACAGGAACAGGAGGAGGCCCATTCAGCCCCTCTCGAGCCTGTTACACAGGAACAGGAGGAGGACCATTCAGCCCCTCTCGAGCCTGTTACACAGGAACAGGAGGAGGCCCATTCAGCCCCTCTCGAGCCTGTTACACAGGAACAGGACTAGGCCCATTCAGCCCCTCTCGAGCCTGTTACACAGGAACAGGAGGAGGCCATTCGGCCCTCTCCTCGAGCCTGTTACACAGGAACAGGAGGAAGCCCATTCAGCCCCTCTCGAGCCTGTTGCACAGGAACAGGAGGAGGCCCATTCAGCCCCTCTCGAGCCTGTTACACAGGAACAGGACTAGGCCCATTCAGCCCCTCTCGAGCCTGTTACACAGGAACAGGAGGAGGACCATTCAGCCCCTCTCGCGTCTGTTACACAGGAACAGGAGGAGGCCCATTCAGCCCCTCTCGAGCCTGTTACACAGGAACAGGACTAGGCCCATTCAGCCCCTCTCGAGCCTGTTACACAGGAACAGGAGGAGGCCATTCGGCCCTCTCCTCGAGCCTGTTACACAGGAACAGGAGGAGGCCCATTCAGCCCCTCTCGAGCCTGTTGCACAGGAACAGGAGGAGGCCCATTCAGCCCCTCTCGAGCCTGTTACACAGGAACAGGACTAGGCCCATTCAGCCACTCTCGAGCCTGTTACACAGGAACAGGAGGAGGCCATTCGGCCCTCTCCTCGAGCCTGTTGCACAGGAACAGGAGGAGGCCCATTCAGCCCCTCTCGAGCCTGTTACACAGGAACAGGAGGAGCCCATTCAGCCCCTCTCAGGCCTGTTGCACAGGAACAGGAGGAGGCCCATTCATCTTCTCCCGAGCCTGTTACACAGGAACAGGAGGAGGCCCATTCAGCCCCTCTCGAGCCTGTTACACGGGGAGAGGAGGAGGCCATTCACCCCCTCTCTTGAGCCTCTTCCTCCATTCAGTCTGATCATGGCTGATCTGTATCTTGACTCCATCTATCCACCTCGGTTCCGTAACCCTTAATCCCCTTTTACTCAACAAAAATCAATCTCGGGCGGGGAGAGTTCCGGATTCCCACTCCTCCTTGTGACAGTGGCAGAATCGGACAGAGTCAGCATGGGTTTACGAAAGGGAAATCATGCTTGACAACTCTACTGGAATTTTTCGAGGGTGTAACAAGTAGAGTTGATGAGGGGGAGCCAGTGGATGTGGTTTATTTGGACTTTCAGAAGGCTTTCGACAAAGTCCCACATAAGAGATTGGTGTGTAAAGTTAAAGCACATGGGATTGGGGGTAGTGTATCGAGATGGATAGAAAACTGGTTGGCAGACAGGAAGCAAAGAGTAGGAATAAACGGGTCTTTTTCCGAATGGCAGGCAGTGAGTAGTGGGGTCAGTGTTGGGGCCCCAGCTATTCACAATATATATGAATGATTTAGACGAGGGAACTAAATGTAACATCTCCAAATTTGCAGCTGACACAAAGCTGGGTGGGAGGGTGAGCTGTAAGGAGGATGCAGAGATGCTTCAGTGTGATTTGGACAAGCTGAGTGAGTGGGCAAATGTATGGCAGATGCAGTATAATGTGGATAAATGTGATGTTATCCACTTTGGTAGCAAAACCAGGAAGGCAGATTATTATCTGAATGGCTGTAAATTGAGAGAGGGGAATGTGCAACGAGACCTGGGTGTCCTCTTACACCAGTCGCTGAAGGTAAGCATGCAGGTGCAGCAGGCGGTAAAGAAGGCAAATGGTTTGTTGGCCTTTATAGCCAGACGATTCGAGTACAGGAGCAGGGATGTCTTGCTGCAATTGTACAGGGCCTTGCTGAGACCACACCTGGAATATTGTGTGCAGTTTTGGTCTCCTTATCTGAGGAAGGATGTTCTTGCTATAGAGGGAGTGCAGCGAAGGCTTACCCTGATTCCTGAGATGGCGGGACTGACATAGGAGGAGAGATTGAGTCGGTTGGGATTATATTCGCTGGAGTTCAGAAGAATGAGGGGGGAATCTCAGAAATTCTACAAAATTCTAACAGGACTAGACAGGGTAGATGCAGGAAGGATGTTCCCAGTGGTGGGGGAATCCAGAACCAGGGTCACAGTCTGAGGATATGGGGTAGACCATTTAGGACTGAGATGAGGAGAAATTTCTTCACCCAGAGAGCGGTGAGCCTGTGGAATTCGCTACCACAGGAAGTAGTGGAGACCAAAACATTGTATGTTTTCAAGAAGGAGTTCGATATAGCTCTTGGGGCGAAAGGGATCAAAGGGTATGGGGAGAAAGCAGGGAGCAGGATATTGTGTTGGATGATCAGCCATGATCATAATGAATGGCGGAGCAGGCACGAAGGGCCGAATGGCCTCCTCCTGCTCCGAGTTTCTATGTTTCTATGACATCGCCCATGAGCGCCCCAGGTCTCAGTTCAAGGTTTTGCCCCCCTCGTCCTGCCCTCCTCCACCCCCACCAGGGGCAATAGTTACTCTCTATCAACACTATCAAATACTTACATCAACTTAAACCACTTGATTAGAACGCGCACTTTGACCTTTGAGGGAAGATGTTCGAGGGAAGAGAATTCTACTCCTGGCCACGATGCCGACATCATTGAACAAATCAGGTTCAGAATGGACAACATCCTAAACCACGTAGTACCAAGTCAAGGCTAGCAACAAAGACACTAATACCGTTCAAGCCTCAAACCAGACCTCAAGAACTTCAAGCAATGCACACAGGTTCCATTTCTAACAAGCCAGCTCCTGCCCAATCCCAGTCATCCCAAACCCCTTCCCGTTCACTCCCACTGTCCAAAAATCCGATGGACCCAAACCCCTTTCCGTTCACACCCACTGTCCACAATCCCAATGGACCCAAACCCCTTCCCGTTCACACCCACTGTCCACAATGCCAATGGACCCAAACCCCTTCCCGTTCACACCCACTGTCCACAATCCCAATGGACCCAAACCCCTTCCCGTTCACACCCACTGTCCACAATCCCAATGGACCCAAACCCCTTCCCGTTCACTCCCACTGTACACAATCCCAATGGACCCAAACCCCTTCCCGTTCACTCCCACTGTCCACAATCCCAATGGACCCAAACCCCTTCCCGTTCACACCCACTGTCCACAGTCCCAATGGATCCAAACCGCTTCCAATTAACATCCAACTGTACACAATCCCAATGGACCAAAACCCCTTCCCATTCACTCCCACAGTCCACAATCCCAATGGACCCAAACCCCTTCCCGTTCACTCCCATGGTACACAATCCCAATGGACCCAAACCCCTTCCCATTCACTCCCACTGTCCACAATCCCAATGGACCCAAGCCCCTTCCCATTCACTCCCATGGTACACAATCCCAATGGACCCAAACCCCTTCCCGTTCACTCCAACTGTACACAATCCCAATGGACAGAAACCCCTTCCTGTTCACTCCCACTGTCCACAATCCCAAAGGACCCAAACCCCTTCCCGTTCAACGCCACTGTCCACAATCCCAATGGACCCAACCCCAGTCCCGTTCACTCCCACTGACCACAATCCCAATGGACCCAATCCCCTTCCCATTCACTCCCACTGTCCACAATCCCAATGGACCCAAACCCCTTCCCGTTCACTCCCACTGTACACAATCCCAAAGGACACAAACTCCTTCCCATTTTTTCCCACTGTACACAATCCCAATGGACCCAATCCCATTCCCATTCACTCCCACTGATGACAATCCCAAAGGACCCAAACACCATCCCATTCACTCCCACGGTACGCATTCCCAATGGACCCAAACCCCTTCCCGTTCACTCCTACTGCGCACAATCCCAAAGGATCCAAACCCCTTCCCGTTCACACCCACTGTACACAATCCCAATGGACCCAATCCTCTTCCCGTTCTCTCCGACTGTAACAATTCCAATGGAATCAAATCCCTTCTCGTTCACGCCCACTGTCCACAATCCCAATGGACCCAAACCCCTTCCCGTTCACTCCGACTGTCCACAATCCCAATGGACCCAAACCCCTTAACGTTCACTCCCACTGTCCATAATCCCAATGGACACAAACCCCTTCCCGTTCACTAACACTGTACACAATCCCAAAGGACCCAAACCCCTTCCTGTTCACTCCCACTGTCCACAATCCCAATGGACCCAAACCCCTTCCCATTCACTCCCACTGTCCACAATCCCAATGGACCCAGACCCCTTCCCGTTCACTCCCACTGTACACAATACCAATGGGACCAAAACGCATCCGGATCACTCCCACTGCACGCATACCCAATGGACCTGAAATCTTCCCATTCACTCCCACTGTCCACAATCCCAAAGGACCCAAACCCCTTCCCGTTCACTCCCACTGTACACAATCCGAAAAGACCCAAACCCCTTCCCGTTCACTCCCACTGTACACAATCCCAATGGACCCAAACCCCTTCCTGTTCACTCCCACTGTACACAATCCCAAAGGACCCAAACCCCTTCCCGTTCTTTCCCACTGTCCACAATCCCAATGGACCCAAAACCCTTCCCATTCACTCCCACTGTCCACAATCCCAATGGACCCAAAACCCTTCCCATTCACTCCCACTGTCCACAATCCAAAAGGACACAACCCCCTTCCCATTCACTCCCACTGTACACAATACCATTGGACCCAAAACCCTTCCCATTCACTCTAACTGTACACAATCCCTATGCAACCAAAACCCTTCACATTCACTCCCACTGTCCACAATCCCAATGGATCCAAACCCCTTCCTGTTCACTCCCACTGTACAAAATCCCAAAGGACCCAATCCCCTCCTGTCCACTCCCAATGTAACAGTTCCAATGGAAATAAACCCCTTCTCGTTCAAGACACTGTCCACAATCCCATTGGATCCAAAACCCTTCCCGTTCACTCCCAATGTAACAATCCCAATGGAAACAAACCCTTTCTTGTTCACGCACACTGTCCACAATTCCAATGGGCTCAAAACACTTCCCGTTTACTACCACGGTTCTCAATCGCAATGGACCCAAACCCCTTCCCGTTCACTCCCACTGTACACAATCCCAATGGACCCAAAACCCTTCCCATTCACTCTAACTGTACACAAACCCTATGCAACCAAAACCCTTCACATTCACTCCCACTGTCCACAATCCCAATGAATCCAAACCCCTTCCTGTTCACTCCCACTGTACAAAATCCCAAAGGACCCAATCCCCTCCTGTCCACTCCCAATGTAACAGCTCCAATGGAAATAAACCCCTTCTCGTTCAAGACACTGTCCACAATCCCATTGGATCCAAAACCCTTCCCGTTCACTCCCAATGTAACAATCCCAATGGAAACAAACCCTTTCTCGTTCACGCCCACTGTCCACAATTCCAATGGGCTCAAAACCCTTCCCGTTTACTACCACGGTTCTCAATCGCAATGGACCAAAACCCATTCCCGTTCACACCCACTGTACACAATCCAAATGGACCCAAACACCTTCCCGTTCACTCCCACTGTACACAATCCCAATGAACACAAACCCCTTCCCGTTCACTCCACTGTCCACAATCCCAATGGACCCAAACCCCTTCCCGTTCAACGCACTGTCCACAATCCCAATGGACCCAAAACCCTTCCCGTTCAAACCCACTGTCCACAATCCCAAAGGACCCAAACCCCTTCCCGTTCACGCCCACTGTACACAATCCCAATGGACCCAAACCCCTTCCCATTGACTCTAACCGTCCACAATCCCAATGGACCCAAACCCCTTCCCGTTCACTCCCACTGTACACAATCCCAATGGACCCAAACCCCTTCCCGTTCACACCCACTGTACACAATCCAAATGGACCCAAACACCTTCCCGTTCACTCCCACTGTACACAATCCCAATGAACACAAACCCCTTCCCATTCACTCCACTGTCCACAATCCCAATGGACCCAAACCCCTTCCCGTTCAACGCACTGTCCACAATCCCAATGGACCCAAAACCCTTCCCGTTCTCTCCCACTGTCCACAATCCCAAAGGACCCAAACCCCTTCCCATTCACGCCCACTGTACACAATCCCAATGGACCCAAACCCCTTCCCATTCACTCTAACCGTCCACAATCCCAATGGACCCAAACCCCTTCCCGTTCACTCCCACTGTACACAATCCCAATGGACCCAAACCCCTTCCCGTTCACTCCCACTGTCCACAATCCCAATGGAACCAAACCCCTTCCCGTTCTCTCCCACTTTACACAATCCCAATGGAAACAAACCCCTCCCCATTCACTCCCACTGTACACAAACCCAATGGACCCAAACCCCGTCCCATTCACTCCCACTGTACACAATCCCAATGGACCCAAACCCCGTCCCATTCACTCCCACTGTACACAATCAAAATGAACCCAAACCCCCTCCCCTTCACTCCCACCGTCCACAATCCGAATGGACCGTAACTCCTCCCCGTTCACACCAACTGTACAGAATCCCAAAGGACCGAAAGCCTTTCCCATTCATTCCCACTGTCCACGATACCAATGGAACCAAACCCCTTCCCGTTCACTCTCACTGTACACAATCCCAATGGAACCAAACCCCTAACCGTTTACTACCACTGTACACAATCCCAATTGGCCCAAACAGCTTCCCTATCACTCCCACTATACGCAATCCCAATTCACCCAAACCTCTTCACGTTCACTCTCACTGTACACAATCCCAATGGAACCAAAACGCATCCGGATCACTCCCACTGCACGCAAACCCAATGGACCCAAACCCCGTCCCATTCACTCCCACTGTACACAATCAAAATGAACCCAAACCCCCTCCCCTTCACTCCCACCGTCCACAATCCGAATGGACCGTAACTCCTCCCCATTCACACCAACTGTACAGAATCCCAAAGGACCGAAAGCCTTTCCCATTCATTCCCACTGTCCACGATACCAATGGAACCAAACCCCTTCCCGTTCACTCTCACTGTCCACAATCCCAATGGACCCAAAACCCTTCCCCTTCTCTCCCACTGTCCACAATCCCAACGGACTCAAACCCCTTCCCATTCACTCCCACGGTCCACAATCCCAATGGACCCAAACCCCTTCCTGTTCACTCCCACCATACACAACCCCAATGGACCCAAACCCCTTCCCGTTCACTCCCACCGTCCACAATCCCAATGTACCCAAACCCCTTCCCATTCACTCCCACTGTCCACAATCCCAATGGACCCAAACCCCTTCCCGTTCAACGCACTGTCCACAATCCCAATGGACCCAAAACCCTTCCCGTTCTCTCCCACTGTCCACAATCCCAACGGACCCAAACCCCTTCCCGTTCACGCCCACTGTACACAATCCCAATGGACCCAAACCCCTTCCCATTCACTCTAACCGTCCACAATCCCAATGGACCCAAACCCCTTCCCATTCACTCCCACTGTACACAATCCCAATGGACACAAACCCCTTCCCATTCACTCCCACTGTCCACAATCCCAATGGAACCAAACCCCTTCCCGTTCACTCCCACTTTACACAATCCCAATGGAAACAAACCCCTCCCCGTTCACTCCCACTGTACACAATCCCAATGGACCCAAACCCCGTCCCATTCACTCCCACTGTACACAATCCCAATGGACCCAAACCCCGTCCCATTCACTCCCACTGTACACAATCAAAATGAACCCAAACCCCCTCCCATTCACTCCCACTGTCCACAATCCGAATGGACCGTAACTCCTCCCCGTTCACACCAACTGTACAGAATCCCAATGGACCGAAAGCCTTTCCCATTCATTCCCACTGTCCACGATACCAATGGAACCAAACCCCTTCCCGTTCACTCTCACTGTACACAATCCCAATGGAACCAAACCCCTAACCGTTTACTCCCACTGTACACAATCTCAATTGGCCCAAACAGCGTCCCTATCACTCACACTATACGCAATCCCAATTGACCCAAACCTCTTCACGTTCACTCTCACTGTACACAATCCCAATGGAACCAAAACGCATCCGGATCACTCCCACTGCACGCAAACCCAATGGACCGAAACCCTTCCCGGTCACACCCACTGTACACAATCCCAAAGGACGCAAACCCCTTACCGTTCACTCCCACTGTCCACAATCCCAATGGACCCAAACCCCTTCCCGGTCACTCCCACTGTCCACAATCCCAATGGACCCAAAACCCTTCCCGTTCACTCCCACTGTACTCAATCCCAATGGACCCAAACCCCTTCCTGTTCACTCCCACTGCACACAATCCCAATGGACCCAAAACCCTTCCCGTTCACACACTCTGTACAGAATCCCAAAGGAACCAAAGCCCTTCCCGTTCTTTCCCACTGTACACAATCCCAATGGATCCAAACCTCTTCTTGTTCACTCCCACTGTGCACAATCCCAATGGACCCAAACCGCTTCCCATTCGCTCCCACTGTCATCAATCCAAATGTACCCAATCCCCTTCCCATTCACTGACACTGTACAAAAATCCCAATGGACCCAAAAGCCTTCCCGTTCACTCCAACTGTACACAATCCCAATGGACCCTAACCCCGTCACGTTTACTCTCACTGTCCACAATCCCAATGGACCACAACCCCTTTCCATTCACTCCCACTGTCCACAATACCAATGGACCCGAAAACCTTCCCGTTTACCCCACTGTAAACAGTCCCAATGGAACCGAACCCCTTCCCGTTCACTCCCACTGTACACAATCTCAACGGACAGAAATCGCTTCTCGTTCACTCCCACTGTACACAATCCCAATGGACCCAAACCCCTTCCCTTTCACTCCCACTGTCCACAATCCGAATCGATGCAATCCCCTTCCCATTAAATCCCACGGTACTCTAACCCAATGGACCCAAACCCCTTCCCGTTCACTCCCACTGTACACAATCCCAATGGAAACAATCCTCTTCCAGTTCTCTCCGACTGTAACAATTCCAATGGAATCAAATCCCTTCTCGTTCACGCCCACTGTCCACAATCCCAATGGACCCAAACCCCTTCCCGTTCATTCCCAGTGTCCACAATCCCAATGGACCCAAACCCCTTCCCGTTCACTCCCACTGTCCACAATCCCAATGAACACAAAACCCTTCCCGTTCACTCCCAATATCCACAATCCCAATGGACCCGAACCCCTTCCCGTTCACTCCCACTGTCCACAATCCCAATGGATCTGACCTCCTTCCCGTTCACTCCTACTGTACACAATCCCAATGGACCCAAACCCCTTCCCGTTCACTCCCACTGTCCACAATCCCAATGAACACAAAACCCTTCCCGTTCACTCCCACTGTACAGAATCCCAAAGGAGCCAAATACCTTCCCGTTCATTCCCACTATCCACAAACCCAATGGATCCAAACCGCTTCCGGTTCACTCTCACTGTAGACAATTCCAATGCACCTGAACCCATTCCTACTCACTCCCAATGTAACAATCCCAATGGACCCAAATCCCTTCCAATTCACTCACAGTGTACACAATCCCAGTGGACCCAAAAGCCTTCCCGTTGATTCCCACTGTACACAATCCCAATGGACCCAAACCCCTTCCCGTTGATTCCCACTGTACCCAATCCCAATGGACCCAAACCCCTTCCCATTCACTCCCACTGTCCACAATCCCAATGGACAGTAAACCCTTCCCGTTCACACCCACTGTACAGAATCCCAAAGGAGCCAAATACCTTCCCGTTCATTCCCACTATCCACAATCCCAATGGATCCAAACCGCTTCCGGTTCACTCTCACTGTAGACAATTCCAATGCACCTGAACCCATTCCTACTCACTCCCAATGTAACAATCCCAATGGACCCAAATCCCTTCCAATTCACTCACAGTGTACACAATCCCAATGGACCCAAAGCGCTTCCCGTTCACCCCCAATGTCCACAATCCCAGTGGACCCAAAAGCCATCCCGTTGATTCCCACTGTACACAATCCCAATGGACCCAAACCCGTTCCCATTCACTCCCACTGTCCACAATCCCAATGGACCCAAACCCCTTCCCGTTCACTCCACTGTACACAATCCCAAAGGACCCAAACCCCTTCCCGTTCAAACCCACTGTCCACAATGCCAATGGACCCAAAACCCTTCCCCTTCTCTCCCACTGTCCACAATCCCAACGGACTCAAACCCCTTCCCATTCACTCCCACGGTCCACAATCCCAATGGACCCAAACCCCTTCCCGTTCACTCCCACCATACTCAACCCCAATGGACCCAAACCCCTTCCCGTTCACTCCCACCGTCCACAATCCCAATGTTCCCAAACCCCTTCCCATTCACTCCCACTGTCCACAATCCCAATGGACCCAAACCCCTTCCCGTTCAATGCACTGTCCACAATCCCAATGGACCCAAAACCCTTCCCGTTCTCTCCCACTGTCCACAATCCCAACGGACCCAAACCCCTTCCCGTTCACTCCCACTGTACACAATCCCAATGGACCCAAACCCCTTCCCGTTCATGCCCACTGTACACAATCCCAATGGACCCAAACCCCTTCCCATTCACTCTAACCGTCAACAATCCCAATGGACCCAAACCCCTTCCCATTCACTCCCACTGTACACAATCCCAATGGACCCAAACCCCTTCCCATTCACTCCCACTGTCCACAATCCCAATGGAACCAAACCCATTCCCGTTCACTCCCACTTTACACAATCCCAATGGAAATAAACCTCTCCCCGTTCACTCCCACTGTACACAATCCCAATGGACCCAAACCCCGTCCCATTCACTCCCACTGTACACAATCCCAATGGACCCAAACCCCGTCCCATTCACTCCCACTGTACACAATCAAAATGAACCCAAACCCCCTCCCCTTCACTCCCACCGTCCACAATCCGAATGGACCGTAACTCCTCCCCGTTCACACCAACTGTACAGAATCCCAAAGGACCGAAAGCCTTTCCCATTCATTCCCACTGTCCACGATACCAATGGAACCAAACCCCTTCCCGTTCACTCTCACTGTACACAATCCCAATGGAACCAAACCCCTAACCGTTTACTCCCACTGTACACAATCTCAATTGGCCCAAACAGCGTCCCTATCACTCCCACTATACGCAATACCAATTGACCCAAACCTCTTCACGTTCACTCTCACTGTACACAATCCCAATGGAACCAAAACGCATCCGGATCACTCCCACTGCACGCAAACCCAATGGACCGAAACCCTTCCCGGTCACACCCACTCTACACAATCCCAAAGGACGCAAACCCCTTACCGTTCACTCCCACTGTCCACAATCCCAATGGACCCAAACCCCTTCCCGGTCACTCCCACTGTACACAATCCCAATGGACCCAACGCCCTTCCCGTTCACTCCCACTGTACACAATCGCAAAGGACCCAAACCCCTTACCGTTCACTCCCACTGTGCACAATCCCAATGGACCCAAACCCCTTCCCGTTCATTCCCACTGTCCACAATCCCAATGGACCCAAAACCCTTCCTGTTCACTCCCACTGTACACAATCCCAATGGACCCAAACCCCTTCCCGTTCACTCCAACTGTCCACAATCCCAATGGACCCAAAACCCTTCCCGTTCACTCCCACTGTACACAATCCCAATGGACCCAAACCCCTTCCTGTTCACTCCCACTGTCCACAATCCCAATGGACCCAAACCCCTTCCCATTCACTCCCACTGTACACAATCCCAATGGACCCAAACCCCTTCCCATTCACTCCCACTGTCCACAATCCCAATGGAACCAAACCCATTCCCGTTCACTCCTACTTTACACAATCCCAATGGAAATAAACCTCTCCCCGTTCACTCCCACTGTACACAATCCCAATGGACCCAAACCCCGTCCCATTCACTCCCACTGTACACAATCCCAATGGACCCAAACCCCGTCCCATTCACTCCCACTGTACACAATCAAAATGAACCCAAACCCCCTCCCCTTCACTCCCACCGTCCACAATCCGAATGGACCGTAACTCCTCCCCGTTCACACCAACTGTACAGAATCCCAAAGGACCGAAAGCCTTTCCCATTCATTCCCACTGTCCACAATACCAATGGAACCAAACCCCTTCCCGTTCACTCTCACTGTACACAATCCCAATGGAACCAAACCCCTAACCGTTTACTCCCACTGTACACAATCTCAATTGGCCCAAACAGCGTCCCTATCACTCCCACTATACGCAATCCCAATTGACCCAAACCACTTCACGTTCACTCTCACTGTACACAATCCCAATGGAACCAAAACGCATCCGGATCACTCCCACTGCACGCAAACACAATGGACCGAAACCCTTCCCGGTCACACCCACTCTACACAATCCCAAAGGACGCAAACCCCTTACCGTTCAATCCCACTGTCCACAATCCCAATGGACCCAAACCCCTTCCCGGTCACTCCCACTGTACACAATCCCAATGGACCCAACGCCCTTCCCGTTCACTCCCACTGTACACAATCGCAAAGGACCCAAACCCCTTACCGTTCACTCCCACTGTGCACAATCCCAATGGACCCAAACCCCTTCCCGTTCATTCCCACTGTCCACAATCCCAATGGACTCAAAACCCTTCCTGTTCACTCCCACTGTACACAATCCCAATGGACCCAAACCCCTTCCCGTTCACTCCCACTGTCCACAATCCCAATGGACCCAAAACCCTTCCCGTTCACTCCCACTGTACACAATCCCAATGGACCCAAACCCCTTCCTGTTCACTCCCACTGTCCACAATCCCAATGGACCCAAACCCCTTCCCATTCACTCCCACTGTCCACAATCCCAATGGACCCAGACCCCTTCCCGTTCACTCCCACTGTACACAATACCAATGGAACCAAAACGCATCCGGATCACTCCCACTGCACGCATACCCAATGGACCTGAAATCCTTCCCATTCACTCCCACTGTACACAATCCCAAAGGACCCAAACCCCTTCCCGTTCACTCCCACTGTACACAATCCGAAAGGACCCAAACCCCTTCCCGTTCACACCCACTGTACAGAATCCCAATGGACCCAAACCCCTTCCTGTTCACTCCCACTGTCCACAATCCCAATGGACCCAAAACCCTTCCCATTCACTCCCACTGTCCACAATCCCAATGGACCCAAACCACTTCCCGTTCACTCCCACTGTACAGAATTCCAAAGGACCCAAAGCCCTTCCCGTTCTTTCCCACTGTCCACAATCCCAATGGACCCAAAACCCTTCCCATTCAATCCCACTGTCCACAATCCCAATGGACCCAAACCCCTTCCCGTTCACTCCCACTGTACAGAATCCCAATGGACCCAAACCCCTTCCCGTTCAGCGCACTGTCCACAATCCCAATGGACCCAAAACCCTTCCCGTTCTCTCCCACTGTCCACAATCCCAAAGGACCCAAACCCCTTCCCGTTCACGCCCACTGTACACAATCCCAATGGACCCAAATGCCTTCCCATTCACTCTAACCGTCCACAATCCCAATGGACCCAAACCCCTTCCCGTTCACTCCCACTGTACACAATCCCAATGGACCCAAACCCCGTCCCATTCACTCCCACTGTACACAATCCCAATGGACCCTAACCCCGTCCCATTCACTCCCACTGTACACAATCAAAATGAACCCAAACCCCCTCCCCTTCACTCCCACTGTCCACAATCCGAATGGACTGTAACTCCTCCCCGTTCACACCAACTGTACAGAATCCCAAAGGACCAAAAGCCTTTCCCATTCATTCCCACTGTCCACGATACCAATGGAACCAAACCCCTTCCCGTTCACTCTCACTGTACACAATCCCAATGGAACCAAACCCCTAACCGTTTACTACCACTGTACACAATCCCAATTGGCCCAAACAGCTTCCCTATCACTCCCACTATACGCAATCCCAATTGACCCAAACCTCTTCACGTTCACTCTCACTGTACACAATCCCAATGGAACCAAAACGCATCCGGATCACTCCCACTGCACGCAAACCCAATGGACCTGAAACCCTTCCCAGTCACTCCCACTGTCCACAATCCCAAAGGACCCAAACCCCTTCCCGTTCACTCCCATTGTCCACAATCCCAATGGACCCAAACCCGTTCCCATTCACTCCCACTGTCCACAATCCCAATGGACCCAAACCCCTTCCCGTTCACTCCACTGTACACAATCCCAAAGGACCCAAACCCCTTCCCGTTCAAACCCACTGTCCACAATCCCAATGGACCCAAAACCCTTCCCCTTCTCTCCCACAGTCCACAATCCCAACGGACTCAAACCCCTTCCCATTCACTCCCACGGTCCACAATCCCAATGGACCCAAACCCCTTCCTGTTCACTCCCACCATACACAACCCCAATGGACCCAAACCCCTTCCCGTTCACTCCCACCGTCCACAATCCCAATGTACCCAAACCCCTTCCCATTCACTCCCACTGTCCACAATCCCAATGGACCCAAACCCCTTCCCGTTCAACGCACTGTCCACAATCCCAATGGACCCAAAACCCTTCCCGTTCTCTCCCACTGTCCACAATCCCAAAGGACCCAAACCCCTTCCCGTTCACGCCCACTGTACACAATCCCAATGGACCCAAACCCCTTCCCATTCACTCTAACCGTCCACAATCCCAATGGACCCAAACCCCTTCCCATTCACTCCCACTGTACACAATCCCAATGGACCCAAACCCCTTCCCATTCACTCCCACTGTCCACAATCCCAATGGAACCAAACTCCTTCCCGTTCACTCCCATTTTACACAATCCCAATGGAAACAAACCCCTTCCCATTCACTCTAACCGTCCACAATCCCAATGGACCCAAACCCCTTCCCATTCACTCCCACTGTACACAATCCCAATGGACCCAAACCCCTTCCCATTCACTCCCACTGTCCACAATCCCAATGGAACCAAACCCCTTCCCGTTCACTCCCACTTTACACAATCCCAATGGAAACAAACCCCTCCCCGTTCACTCCCACTGTACACAATCCCAATGGACCCAAACCCCGTCCCATTCACTCCCACTGTACACAATCCCAATGGACCCAAACCCCGTCCCATTCACTCCCACTGTACACAATCCCAATGGACCCAAACCCCCTCCCCTTCACTCCCACTGTCCTCAATCCGAATGGACCGTAACTCCTCCCCGTTCACACCAACTGTACAGAATCCCAAAGGACCGAAAGCCTTTCCCATTCATTCCCACTGTCCACGATACCAATGGAACCAAACCCCTTCCCGTTCACTCTCACTGTACACAATCCCAATGGAACCAAACCCCTAACCGTTTACTCCCACTGTACACAATCTCAATTGGCCCGAACAGCGTCCCTATCACTCCCACTATACGCAATCCCAATTGACCCAAACCTCTTCACGTTCACTCTCACTGTACACAATCCCAATGGAACCAAAACGCATCCGGATCACTCCCACTGCACG
This sequence comes from Isurus oxyrinchus, assembly GCA_026770705.1. Taxonomy (NCBI): domain Eukaryota; kingdom Metazoa; phylum Chordata; class Chondrichthyes; order Lamniformes; family Lamnidae; genus Isurus; species Isurus oxyrinchus. The sequence continues at coordinate 201,165 of JANJGN010000937.1, read as the reverse complement.
CAAACCCAATGGGCCGAAACCCTTCCCGGTCACACCCACTGTACACAATCCCAAAGGACGCAAACCCCTTACCGTTCACTCCCACTGTCCACAATCCCAATGGACCCAAACCTCTTCCCGGTCACTCCCAAAGTACACAATCCCAATGGACCCAACGCCCTTCCCGTTCACACACTCTGTACAGAATCCCAAAGGAACCAAAGCCCTTCCCGTTCACTCCCACTGTACACAATCCCAATGGATCCAAACCTCTTCTTATTCACTCCCACCGTGCACAATCCCAATGGACCCAAACCGCTTCCCATTCGCTCCCACTGTCATCAATCCAAATGTACCCTATCCCCTTCCCATTCACTGACACTGTACAAAAATCCCAATGGACCCAAACCCCTTCCCATTCACTCCCACTGTCCACAATCCCAATGGACCCAAACCCCTTCCCGTTCAATGCACTGTCCACAATCCCAATGGACCCAAAACCCTTCCCGTTCTCTCCCACTGTGCACAATCCCAACGGACCCAAACCCCTTCCCGTTCACGCCCACTGTACACAATCCCAATGGACCCAAACCCCTTCCCATTCACTCTAACCGTCCACAATCCCAATGGACACAAACCCCTTCCCATTCACTCCCACTGTACACAATCCCAATGGACCCAAACCCCTTCCCATTCACTCCCACTGTCCACAATCCCAATGGAACCAAACCCCTTCCCGTTCACTCCCACTTTACACAATCCCAATGGAAACAAACCCCTCCCCGTTCACTCCCACTGTACACAATCCCAATGGACCCAAACCCCGTCCCATTCACTCCCACTGTACACAATCCCAATGGACCCAAACCCCGTCCCATTCACTCCCACTGTACACAATCCCAATGGACCCAAACCCCTTCCCATTCACTCCCACTGTCCACAATCCCAATGGAACCAAACCCCTTCCCGTTCACTCCCATTTTACACAATCCCAATGGAAACAAACCCCTCCCCGTTCACTCCCACTGTACACAATCCCAATGGACCCAAACCCCGTCCCATTCACTCCCACTGTACACAATCTCAATGGACCCAAACCCCGTCCCATTCACTCCCACTGTACACAATCAAAATAAACCCAAACCCCCTCCCCTTCACTCCCACTGTCCACAATCCGAATGGACCGTAACTCCTCCCCGTTCACACCAACTGTACAGAATCCCAAAGGACCAAAAGCCTTTCCCATTCATTCCCACTGTCCACGATACCAATGGAACCAAACCCCTTCCCGTTCACTCTCACTGTACACAATCCCAATGGAACCAAACCCCTAACCGTTTACTCCCACTGTACACAATCTCAATTGGCCAAAACAGCGTCCCTATCACTCCCACTATACGCAATCCCAATTGACCCAAACCTCTTCCCGTTCACTCCCACTGTACACAATCCCAATGGAACCAAAACGCATCCGGATCACTCCCACTGCACGCAAACCCAATGGACCTGAAACCCTTCCCAGTCACTCCCACTGTACACAATCCCAATGGACCCAAACCCCTTCCCGTTCACTCCCACTGTCCACAATCCCAATGGACCCAAACCCGTTCCCATTCACTCCCACTGTCCACCATCCCAATGGACCCAAACCCCTTCCCGTTCACTCCACTGTACACAATCGCAAAGGACCCAAACCCCTTCCCGTTCAAACCCACTGTCCACAATCCCAATGGACCCAAAACCCTTCCCCTTCTCTCCCACTGTCCACAATCCCAATGGACTCAAACCCCTTCCCATTCACTCCCACGGTCCACAATCCCAATGGACCCAAACCCCTTCCTGTTCACTCCCACCATACACAACCCCAATGGACCCAAACCCCTTCCCGTTCACTCCCACCGTCCACAATCCCAATGTACCCAAACCCCTTCCCATTCACTCCCACTGTCCACAATCCCAATGGACCCAAACCCCTTCCCGTTCAACGCACTGTCCACAATCCCAATGGACCCAAAACCCTTCCCGTTCTCTCCCACTGTCCACAATCCCAACGGACCCAAACCCCTTCCCGTTCACGCCCACTGTACACAATCCCAATGGACCCAAACCCCTTCCCATTCACTCTAACCGTCCACAATCCCAATGGACCCAAACCCCTTCCCATTCACTCCCACTGTACACAATCCCAATGGACCCAAACCCCTTCCCATTCACTCCCACTGTCCACAATCCCAATGGAACCAAACCTCTTCCCGTTCACTCCCACTTTACACAATCCCAATCGAAACAAACCCCTCCCCGTTCACTCCCACTGTACAAAATCCCAATGGACCCAAACCCCGTCCCATTCACTCCCACTGTACACAATACCAATGGACCCAACGCCCTTCCCATTCACACACTCTGTACAGAATCCCAAAGGAACCAAAGCCCTTCCCGTTCTTTCCCACTGTACACAATCCCAATGGATCCAAACCTCTTCTTATTCACTCCCACCGTGCACAATCCCAATGGACCCAAACCGCTTCCCATTCGCTCCCACTGTCATCAATCCAAATGTACCCAATCCCCTTCCCATTCACTGACACTGTACAAAAATCCCAATGGACCCAAACCCCTTCCCATTCACTCCCACTGTCCACAATCCCAATGGACCCAAACCCCTTCCCGTTCAATGCACTGTCCACAATCCCAATGGACCCAAAACCCTTCCCGTTCTCTCCCACTGTGCACAATCCCAACGGACCCAAACCCCTTCCCGTTCACGCCCACTGTACACAATCCCAATGGACCCAAACCCCTTCCCATTCACTCTAACCGTCCACAATCCCAATGGACACAAACCCCTTCCCATTCACCCCCACTGTACACAATCCCAATGGACCCAAACCCCTTCCCATTCACTCCCACTGTCCACAATCCCAATGGAACCAAACCCCTTCCCGTTCACTCCCACTTTACACAATCCCAATGGAAACAAACCCCTCCCCGTTCACTCCCACTGTACACAATCCCAATGGACCCAAACCCCGTCCCATTCACTCCCACTGTACACAATCCCAATGGACCCAAACCCCGTCCCATTCACTCCAACTGTACACAATCAAAATGAACCCAAACCCCCTCCCCTTCACTCCCACTGTCCACAATCCGAATGGACCGTAACTCCTCCCCGTTCACACCAACTGTACAGAATCCCAAAGGACCGAAAGCCTTTCCCATTCATTCCCACTGTCCACGATACCAATGGAACCAAACCCCTTCCCGTTCACTCTCACTGTACACAATCCCAATGGAACCAAACCCCTAACCGTTTACTCCCACTGTACACAATCTCAATTGGCCCAACCAGCGTCCCTATCACTCCCACTATACGCAATCCCAATTGACCCAAACCTCTTCACGTTCACTCTCACTGTACACAATCCCAATGGAACCAAAACGCATCCGGATCACTCCCACTGCACGCAAACCCAATGGACCTGAAACCCTTCCCGGTCACACCCACTGTACACAATCCCAAAGGACGCAAACCCCTTACCGTTCACTCCCACTGTCCACAATCCCAATGGACCCAAACCCCTTCCCGGTCACTCCCACTGTACACAATCCCAATGGACACAACGCCCTTCCCGTTCACACACTCTGTACAGAATCCCAAAGGAACCAAAGCCCTTCCCGTTCTTTCCCACTGTACACAATCCCAATGGATCCAAACCTCTTCTTGTTCACTCCCACCGTGCACAATCCCAATGGACCCAAACCACTTCCCATTCGCTCCCACTGTCATCAATCCAAATGTACCCAATCCCCTTCCCATTCACTGACACTGTACAAAAATCGCAATGGACCCAAAAGCCTTCCCGTTCACTCCAACTGTACACAATCCCAATGGACCCTAACCCCGTCACGTTTACTCTCACTGTCCACAATCCCAATGGACCACAACCCCTTTCCATTCACTCCCACTGTCCACAATACCAATGGACCCGAAAACCTTCCCGTTTACCCCGCTGTAAACAGTCCCAATGGAACCGAACCCCTTCCCGTTCACTCCCACTGTACACAATCTCAACGGACAGAAATCGCTTCCCGTTCACTCCCACTGTACACAATCCCAATGGACCCAAACCCCTTCCCGTTCACTCCCACTGTACACAATCCCAATGGAAACAATCCTCTTCCAGTTCTCTCCGACTGTAACAATTCCAATGGAATCAAATCCCTTCTTGTTCACGCCCACTGTCCACAATCCCAATGGACCCAAACCCCTTCCCGTTCATTCCCAGTGTCCACAATCCCAATGGACCCAAACCCCTTCCCGTTCACTCCCACTGTCCACAATCCCAATGAACACAAACCCCTTCCCGTTAACTCCCACTATCCACAATCCCAATGGACCTGAACCCCTTCCCGTTCACTCCCACTGTCCACAATCCCAATGGATCTGACCTCCTTCCCGTTCACTCCTATTGTACACAATCCCAATGGACCCAAACCCCTTCCCGTTCACTCCCACTGTCCACAATCCCAATGAACACAAAACCCTTCCCGTTCACTCCCACTGTACAGAATCCGAAAGGAGCCAAATACCTTCCCGTTCATTCCCACTATCCACAAACCCAATGGATCCAAACCGCTTCCGGTTCACTCTCACTGTAGACAATTCCAATGCACCTGAACCCATTCCTACTCACTCCCAATGTAACAATCCCAATGGACCCAAATCCCTTCCAATTCACTCACAGTGTACACAATCCCAGTGGACCCAAAAGCCTTACCGTTGATTCCCACTGTACACAATCCCAATGGACCCAAACCCCTTCCCGTTGATTCCCACTGTACACAATCCCAATGGACCCAAACCCCTTCCCATTCACTCCCACTGTCCACAATCCCAATGGACAGTAAACCCTTCCCGTTCACACCCACTGTACAGAATCCCAAAGGAGCCAAATACCTTCCCGTTCATTCCCACTATCCACAATCCCAATGGATCCAAACCGCTTCCGGTTCACTCTCACTGTAGACAATTCCAATGCACCTGAACCCATTCCTACTCACTCCCAATGTAACAATCCCAATGGACTCAAATCCCTTCCAATTCACTCACAGTGTACACAATCCCAATGGACCCAAAGCGCTTCCCGTTCACCCCCAATGTCCACAATCCCAGTGGACCCAAAAGCCATCCCGTTGATTCCCACTGTACACAATCCCAATGGAACCAAACCCCTTCCCGTTCACTCCCACTTTACACAATCCCAATGGAAACAAACCCCTCCCCATTCACTCCCACGGTCCACAATCCCAATGGACCCAAACCCCTTCCCGTTCACTCCCACTGTACACAATCCCAATGGACCCAAACCCCTTCCCGTTCACTCCCACTGTACACAATCCCAATGGACCCAATCCCCTTCCCATTCACTCCCACTGTCCACAATCCCAATGGACCCAAACCCCTTCCCGTTCCCTCCCACTGTACACAATCCCAAATGACACAAACTCCTTCCCGTTTTTTCCCACTGTACACAATCCCAATGGACCCAATCCCATTCCCATTCACTCCCACTGATGACAATCCCAAAGGACCCAAACATCATCCCATTCACTCCCACGGTACGCATTCCCAATGGACCCAAACCCCTTCCCGTTCACTCCTACTGCGCACAATCCCAAAGGATCCAAACCCCTTCCCGTTCACACCCACTGTACACAATCCCAATGGACCCAATCCTCTTCCCGTTCTCTCCGACTGTAACAATTCCAATGGAATCAAATCCCTTCTCGTTCACGCCCACTGTCCACAATCCCAATGGACCCAAACCCCTTCCCGTTCACTCCCACTGTCCAAAATCCCTATGGACCCGAACCCCTTCCCGTTCTCTCCCACTATACACAATCCCAATGAACACAAACCCCTTCCCGTTCACTCCCACTGTCCACAATCCCAATGGACCCAAACCCCTTCCCATTCACTCCCACTGTCCACAATTCCAATGGACCCAAACCCCTTAACGTTCACTCCCACTGTCCACAATCCCAATGGACCCAAACCCCTTCCCGTTCACTCCCACTGTACACAATCCCAATGGACCCAAACCCCTTCCTGTTCACTCCCACTGTCCACAATCCCAATGGACCCAAACCCCTTCCCATTCACTCCCACTGTCCCCAATCCCAATGGACCCAGACCCCTTCCCGTTCACTCCCACTGTACACAATACCAATGGAACCAAAATGCATCCGGATCACTCCCACTGCACGCATACCCAATGGACCTGAAATCCTTCCCATTCACTCCCACTGTACACAATCCCAAAGGACCCAAACCCCTTCCCGTTCACTCCCACTGTACACAATCCGAAGGGACCCAAACCCCTTCCCGTTCACTTCCACTGTACACAATCCCAATGGACCGAAACCCCTTCCTGTTCACTCCCACTGTCCACAATCCCAATGGACCCAAAACCCTTCCCATTCACTCCCACTGTCCACAATCCCAATGGACCCAAACCCCTTCCTGTTCACTCCCACTGTCCACAATCCCAATGGACCCAAACCCCTTCCCGTTCACTCCCACTGTCCACAATCCCAAAGGACCCAAATCCCTTCCCGTTCTTTCCCACTGTACACAATCCCAATGTATCCAAACCTCTTCCTGTTCACTACCACTGTCCACAATCCAAAAGGACACAACCCCCTTTTCATTCACTCCCACGGTACTCTAACCCAATGGACCCAAACACCTTCCCGTTCACTCCCACTGTACACAATCCCAATGGACCCAAAACCCTTCCCATTCACTCTAACTGTACACAATCCCTATGCAACCAAAACCCTTCACATTCACTCCCACTGTCCACAATCCCAATGGATCCAAACCCCTTCCTGTTCACTCCCACTGTACAAAATCCCAAAGGACCCAATCCCCTCCTGTCCGCTCCCAATGTAACAGTTCCAATGGAAATAAACCCCTTCTCGTTCAAGACACTGTCCACAATCCCATTGGATCCAAAACCCTTCCCGTTCACTCCCAATGTAACAATCCCAATGGAAACAAACCCTTTCTTGTTCACGCCCACTGTCCACAATTCCAATGGGCTCAAAACCCTTCCCGTTTACTACCACGGTGCTCAATCGCAATGGACCCAAACCCCTTCCCGTTCACTCCCACTGTACACAATCCCAATGGACCCAAACCCCTTCCCGTTCACTCCCACTGTACACAATCCCAATGGACCCAAACCCCTTCCCGTTCAACGCACTGTCCACAATCCCAATGGACCCAAAACCCTTCCCGTTCTCTCCCACTGTCCACAATCCCAAAGGACCCAAACCCCTTCCCGTTCACGCCCACTGTACACAATCCCAATGGACCCAAACCACTTCCCATTCACTCTAACCGTCCACAATCCCAATGGACCCAAACCCCTTCCCGTTCACTCCCACTGTACACAATCCCAATGGACCCAAACCCCTTCCCATTCACTCCCACTGTCCACAATCCCAATGGAACCAAACCCCTTCCCGTTCACTCCCACTTTACACAATCCCAATGGAAACAAACCCCTCCCCGTTCACTCCCACTGTACACAATCCCAATGGACCCAAACCCCGTCCCATTCACTCCCAATGTCCACAATCCCAATGGACCCAAACCCCGTCCCATTCACTCCCACTGTACACAATCAAAATGAACACAAACCCCCTCCCCTTCACTCCCACTTCCACAATCCGAATGGACCGTAACTCCTCCCCGTTCACACCAACTGTACAGAATCCCAAAGGACCAAAAGCCTTTCCCATTCATTCCCACTGTCCACGATACCAATGGAACCAAACCCCTTCCCGTTCACTCTCACTGTACACAATCCCAATGGAACCAAACCCCTAACCGTTTACTCCCACTGTACACAATCCCAATTGGCCCAAACAGCTTCCCTATCACTCCCACTATACGCAATCCCAATTGACCCAAACCTCTTCACGTTCACTCTCACTGTACACAATCCCAATGGAACCAAAACGCATCCGGATCACTCCCACTGCACGCAAACCCAATGGACCTGAAACCCTTCCCGGTCACTCCCACTGTACACAATCCCAATGGACCCAAACCCCTTCCCGTTCACTCCCACTGTCCACAATCCCAATGGACCCAAACCCGTTCCCATTCACTCCCACTGTCCACAATCCCAAAGGACCCAAACCCCTTCCCGTTCACTCCACTGTACACAATCCCAAAGGACCAAAACCCCTTCCCGTTCAAACCCACTGTCCACAATCCCAATGGACCCAAAACCCTTCCCCTTCTCTCCCACTGTCCACAATCCCAACGGACTCAAACCCCTTCCCATTCACTCCCACGGTCCACAATCCCAATGGACCCAAACCCCTTCCTGTTCCCTCCCACCATACACAAACCCAATGGACCCAAACCCCTTCCCGTTCACTCCCACCGTCCACAATCCCAATGTACCCAAACCCCTTCCCATTCACTCCCACTGTCCACAATCCCAATGGACCCAAACCCCTTCCCGTTCAACGCACTGTCCGCAATCCCAATGGACCCAAAACCCTTCCTGTTCTCTCCCACTGTCCACAATCCCAACGGACCCAAACCCCTTCCCGTTCACGCCCACTGTACACAATCCCAATGGACCCAAACCCCTTCCCATTCACTCTAACCGTCCACAATCCCAATGGACCCAAACCCCTTCCCATTCACTCCCACTGTACACAATCCCAATGGACCCAAACCCCTTCCCATTCACTCCCACTGTCCACAATCCCAATGGAACCAAACCCCTTCCCGTTCACTCCCACTTTACACAATCCCAATGGAAACAAACCCCTCCCCGTTCACTCCCACTGTACACAATCCCAATGGACCCAAACCCCGTCCCATTCACTCCCACTGTACACAATCCCAATGGACCCAAACCCCGTCCCATTCACTCCCACTGTACACAATCAAAATGAACCCAAACCCCCTCCCCTTCACTCCCACTGTCCACAATCCGAATGGACCGTAACTCCTCCCCGTTCACACCAACTGTACAGAATCCCAAAGGACCAAAAGCCTTTCCCATTCATTCCCACTGTCCACGATACCAATGGAACCAAACCCCTTCCCGTTCACTCTCACTGTACACAATCCCAATGGAACCAAACCCCTAACCGTTTACTCCCACTGTACACAATCTCAATTGGCCCAAACAGCGTCCCTATCACTCCCACTATACGCAATCCCAATTGACCCAAACCTCTTCACGTTCACTCTCACTGTACACAATCCCAATGGAACCAAAACGCATCCGGATCACTCCCACTGCACGCAAACCCAATGGACCGAAACCCTTCCCGGTCACACCCACTGTACACAATCCCAAAGGACGCAAACCCCTTACCGTTCACTCCCACTGTCCACAATCCCAATGGACCCAAACCCCTTCCCGGTCACTCCCACTGTACACAATCCCAATGGAACCAACTCCCTTCCCGTTCACTCCCACTGTCCACAATCCCAATGGACCCAAACCCCTTCCCGTTCACTCCCACTGTCCACAATCCCAATGGACCCAAAACCCTTCCTGTTCACTCCCACTGTACACAATCCCAATGGACCCAAACCCCTTCCCGTTCACTCCCACTGTCCACAATCCCAATGGACCCAAAACCCTTCCCGTTCACTCCCACTGTACACAATCCCAATGGACCCAAACCCCTTCCTGTTCACTCCCACTGCACACAATCCCAATGGACCCAAACCCCTTCCCGTTCCCTCCCACTGTACACAATCCCAAAGGACACAAACTCCTTCCCGTTTTTTCCCACTGTACACAATCCCAATGGACCCAATCCCATTCCCATTCACTCCCACTGATGACAATCCCAAAGGACCCAAACATCATCCCATTCACTCCCACGGTACGCATTCCCAATGGACCCAAACCCCTTCCCGTTCACTCCTACTGCGCACAATCCCAAAGGATCCAAACCCCTTCCCGTTCACACCCACTGTACACAATCCCAATGGACCCAATCCTCTTCCCGTTCTCTCCGACTGTAACAATTCCAATGGAATCAAATCCCTTCTCGTTCACGCCCACTGTCCACAATCCCAATGGACCCAAACCCCTTCCCGTTCACTCCCACTGTCCAAAATCCCTATGGACCCGAACCCCTTCCCGTTCTCTCCCACTATACACAATCGCAATGAACACAAACCCCTTCCCGTTCACTCCCACTGTCCACAATCCCAATGGACCCAAACCCCTTCCCATTTACTCCCACTGTCCACAATTCCAATGGACCCAAACCCCTTAACGTTCACTCCCACTGTCCACAATCCCAATGGACCCAAACCCCTTCCCGTTCACTCCCACTGTACACAATCCCAATGGACCCAAACCCCTTCCTGTTCACTCCCACTGTCCACAATCCCAATGGACCCAAACCCCTTCCCATTCACTCCCACTGTCCCCAATCCCAATGGACCCAGACCCCTTCCCGTTCACTCCCACTGTACACAATACCAATGGAACCAAAATGCATCCGGATCACTCCCACTGCACGCATACCCAATGGACCTGAAATCCTTCCCATTCACTCCCACTGTACACAATCCCAAAGGACCCAAACCCCTTCCCGTTCACTCCCACTGTACACAATCCGAAGGGACCCAAACCCCTTCCCGTTCACTTCCACTGTACACAATCCCAATGGACCGAAACCCCTTCCTGTTCACTCCCACTGTCCACAATCCCAATGGACCCAAAACCCTTCCCATTCACTCCCACTGTCCACAATCCCAATGGACCCAAACCCCTTCCTGTTCACTCCCACTGTCCACAATCCCAATGGACCCAAACCCCTTCCCGTTCACTCCCACTGTCCACAATCCCAAAGGACCCAAATCCCTTCCCGTTCTTTCCCACTGTACACAATCCCAATGTATCCAAACCTCTTCCTGTTCACTACCACTGTCCACAATCCAAAAGGACACAACCCCCTTTTCATTCACTCCCACGGTACTCTAACCCAATGGACCCAAACACCTTCCCGTTCACTCCCACTGTACACAATCCCAATGGACCCAAAACCCTTCCCATTCACTCTAACTGTACACAATCCCCATGCAACCAAAACCCTTCACATTCACTCCCACTGTCCACAATCCCAATGGATCCAAACCCCTTCCTGTTCACTCCCACTGTACAAAATCCCAAAGGACCCAATCCCCTCCTGTCCACTCCCAATGTAACAGTTCCAATGGAAATAAACCCCTTCTCGTTCAAGACACTGTCCACAATCCCATTGGATCCAAAACCCTTCCCGTTCACTCCCAATGTAACAATCCCAATGGAAACAAACCCTTTCTTGTTCACGCCCACTGTCCACAATTCCAATGGGCTCAAAACCCTTCCCGTTTACTACCACGGTGCTCAATCGCAATGGACCCAAACCCCTTCCCGTTCACTCCCACTGTACACAATCCCAATGGACCCAAACCCCTTCCCGTTCACTCCCACTGTACACAATCCCAATGGACCCAAACCCCTTCCCGTTCAACGCACTGTCCACAATCCCAATGGACCCAAAACCCTTCCCGTTCTCTCCCACTGTCCACAATCCCAAAGGACCCAAACCCCTTCCCGTTCACGCCCACTGTACACAATCCCAATGGACCCAAACCACTTCCCATTCACTCTAACCGTCCACAATCCCAATGGACCCAAACCCCTTCCCGTTCACTCCCACTGTACACAATCCCAATGGACCCAAACCCCTTCCCATTCACTCCCACTGTCCACAATCCCAATGGAACCAAACCCCTTCCCGTTCACTCCCACTTTACACAATCCCAATGGAAACAAACCCCTCCCCGTTCACTCCCACTGTACACAATCCCAATGGACCCAAACCCCGTCCCATTCACTCCCAATGTCCACAATCCCAATGGACCCAAACCCCGTCCCATTCACTCCCACTGTACACAATCAAAATGAACACAAACCCCCTCCCCTTCACTCCCACTTCCACAATCCGAATGGACCGTAACTCCTCCCCGTTCACACCAACTGTACAGAATCCCAAAGGACCAAAAGCCTTTCCCATTCATTCCCACTGTCCACGATACCAATGGAACCAAACCCCTTCCCGTTCACTCTCACTGTACACAATCCCAATGGAACCAAACCCCTAACCGTTTACTCCCACTGTACACAATCCCAATTGGCCCAAACAGCTTCCCTATCACTCCCACTATACGCAATCCCAATTGACCCAAACCTCTTCACGTTCACTCTCACTGTACACAATCCCAATGGAACCAAAACGCATCCGGATCACTCCCACTGCACGCAAACCCAATGGACCTGAAACCCTTCCCGGTCACTCCCACTGTACACAATCCCAATGGACCCAAACCCCTTCCCGTTCACTCCCACTGTCCACAATCCCAATGGACCCAAACCCGTTCCCATTCACTCCCACTGTCCACAATCCCAAAGGAAACAAACCCCTTCCCGTTCACTCCACTGTACACAATCCCAAAGGACCAAAACCCCTTCCCGTTCAAACCCACTGTCCACAATCCCAATGGACCCAAAACCCTTCCCCTTCTCTCCCACTGTCCACAATCCCAACGGACTCAAACCCCTTCCCATTCACTCCCACGGTCCACAATCCCAATGGACCCAAACCCCTTCCTGTTCCCTCCCACCATACACAAACCCAATGGACCCAAACCCCTTCCCGTTCACTCCCACCGTCCACAATCCCAATGTACCCAAACCCCTTCCCATTCACTCCCACTGTCCACAATCCCAATGGACCCAAACCCCTTCCCGTTCAACGCACTGTCCACAATCCCAATGGACCCAAAACCCTTCCTGTTCTCTCCCACTGTCCACAATCCCAACGGACCCAAACCCCTTCCCGTTCACGCCCACTGTACACAATCCCAATGGACCCAAACCCCTTCCCATTCACTCTAACCGTCCACAATCCCAATGGACCCAAACCCCTTCCCATTCACTCCCACTGTACACAATCCCAATGGACCCAAACCCCTTCCCATTCACTCCCACTGTCCACAATCCCAATGGAACCAAACCCCTTCCCGTTCACTCCCACTTTACACAATCCCAATGGAAACAAACCCCTCCCCGTTCACTCCCACTGTACACAATCCCAATGGACCCAAACCCCGTCCCATTCACTCCCACTGTACACAATCCCAATGGACCCAAACCCCGTCCCATTCACTCCCACTGTACACAATCAAAATGAACCCAAACCCCCTCCCCTTCACTCCCACTGTCCACAATCCGAATGGACCGTAACTCCTCCCCGTTCACACCAACTGTACAGAATCCCAAAGGACCAAAAGCCTTTCCCATTCATTCCCACTGTCCACGATACCAATGGAACCAAACCCCTTCCCGTTCACTCTCACTGTACACAATCCCAATGGAACCAAACCCCTAACCGTTTACTCCCACTGTACACAATCTCAATTGGCCCAAACAGCGTCCCTATCACTCCCACTATACGCAATCCCAATTGACCCAAACCTCTTCACGTTCACTCTCACTGTACACAATCCCAATGGAACCAAAACGCATCCGGATCACTCCCACTGCACGCAAACCCAATGGACCGAAACCCTTCCCGGTCACACCCACTGTACACAATCCCAAAGGACGCAAACCCCTTACCGTTCACTCCCACTGTCCACAATCCCAATGGACCCAAACCCCTTCCCGGTCACTCCCACTGTACACAATCCCAATGGAACCAACTCCCTTCCCGTTCACTCCCACTGTCCACAATCCCAATGGACCCAAACCCCTTCCCGTTCACTCCCACTGTCCACAATCCCAATGGACCCAAAACCCTTCCTGTTCACTCCCACTGTACACAATCCCAATGGACCCAAACCCCTTCCCGTTCACTCCCACTGTCCACAATCCCAATGGACCCAAAACCCTTCCCGTTCACTCCCACTGTACACAATCCCAATGGACCCAAACCCCTTCCTGTTCACTCCCACTGCACACAATCCCAATGGACCCAAACCCCTTCCCGTTCCCTCCCACTGTACACAATCCCAAAGGACACAAACTCCTTCCCGTTTTTTCCCACTGTACACAATCCCAATGGACCCAATCCCATTCCCATTCACTCCCACTGATGACAATCCCAAAGGACCCAAACATCATCCCATTCACTCCCACGGTACGCATTCCCAATGGACCCAAACCCCTTCCCGTTCACTCCTACTGCGCACAATCCCAAAGGATCCAAACCCCTTCCCGTTCACACCCACTGTACACAATCCCAATGGACCCAATCCTCTTCCCGTTCTCTCCGACTGTAACAATTCCAATGGAATCAAATCCCTTCTCGTTCACGCCCACTGTCCACAATCCCAATGGACCCAAACCCCTTCCCGTTCACTCCCACTGTCCAAAATCCCTATGGACCCGAACCCCTTCCCGTTCTCTCCCACTATACACAATCGCAATGAACACAAACCCCTTCCCGTTCACTCCCACTGTCCACAATCCCAATGGACCCAAACCCCTTCCCATTTACTCCCACTGTCCACAATTCCAATGGACCCAAACCCCTTAACGTTCACTCCCACTGTCCACAATCCCAATGGACCCAAACCCCTTCCCGTTCACTCCCACTGTACACAATCCCAATGGACCCAAACCCCTTCCTGTTCACTCCCACTGTCCACAATCCCAATGGACCCAAACCCCTTCCCATTCACTCCCACTGTCCCCAATCCCAATGGACCCAGACCCCTTCCCGTTCACTCCCACTGTACACAATACCAATGGAACCAAAATGCATCCGGATCACTCCCACTGCACGCATACCCAATGGACCTGAAATCCTTCCCATTCACTCCCACTGTACACAATCCCAAAGGACCCAAACCCCTTCCCGTTCACTCCCACTGTACACAATCCGAAGGGACCCAAACCCCTTCCCGTTCACTTCCACTGTACACAATCCCAATGGACCGAAACCCCTTCCTGTTCACTCCCACTGTCCACAATCCCAATGGACCCAAAACCCTTCCCATTCACTCCCACTGTCCACAATCCCAATGGACCCAAACCCCTTCCTGTTCACTCCCACTGTCCACAATCCCAATGGACCCAAACCCCTTCCCGTTCACTCCCACTGTCCACAATCCCAAAGGACCCAAATCCCTTCCCGTTCTTTCCCACTGTACACAATCCCAATGTATCCAAACCTCTTCCTGTTCACTACCACTGTCCACAATCCAAAAGGACACAACCCCCTTTTCATTCACTCCCACGGTACTCTAACCCAATGGACCCAAACACCTTCCCGTTCACTCCCACTGTACACAATCCCAATGGACCCAAAACCCTTCCCATTCACTCTAACTGTACACAATCCCTATGCAACCAAAACCCTTCACATTCACTCCCACTGTCCACAATCCCAATGGATCCAAACCCCTTCCTGTTCACTCCCACTGTACAAAATCCCAAAGGACCCAATCCCCTCCTGTCCGCTCCCAATGTAACAGTTCCAATGGAAATAAACCCCTTCTCGTTCAAGACACTGTCCACAATCCCATTGGATCCAAAACCCTTCCCGTTCACTCCCAATGTAACAATCCCAATGGAAACAAACCCTTTCTTGTTCACGCCCACTGTCCACAATTCCAATGGGCTCAAAACCCTTCCCGTTTACTACCACGGTGCTCAATCGCAATGGACCCAAACCCCTTCCCGTTCACTCCCACTGTACACAATCCCAATGGACCCAAACCCCTTCCCGTTCACTCCCACTGTACACAATCCCAATGGACCGAAACCCCTTCCTGTTCACTCCCACTGTCCACAATCCCAATGGACCCAAAACCCTTCCCATTCACTCCCACTGTCCACAATCCCAATGGACCCAAACCCCTTCCTGTTCACTCCCACTGTCCACAATCCCAATGGACCCAAACCCCTTCCCGTTCACTCCCACTGTCCACAATCCCAAAGGACCCAAATCCCTTCCCGTTCTTTCCCACTGTACACAATCCCAATGTATCCAAACCTCTTCCTGTTCACTACCACTGTCCACAATCCAAAAGGACACAACCCCCTTTTCATTCACTCCCACGGTACTCTAACCCAATGGACCCAAACACCTTCCCGTTCACTCCCACTGTACACAATCCCAATGGACCCAAAACCCTTCCCATTCACTCTAACTGTACACAATCCCTATGCAACCAAAACCCTTCACATTCACTCCCACTGTCCACAATCCCAATGGATCCAAACCCCTTCCTGTTCACTCCCACTGTACAAAATCCCAAAGGACCCAATCCCCTCCTGTCCACTCCCAATGTAACAGTTCCAATGGAAATAAACCCCTTCTCGTTCAAGACACTGTCCACAATCCCATTGGATCCAAAACCCTTCCCGTTCACTCCCAATGTAACAATCCCAATGGAAACAAACCCTTTCTTGTTCACGCCCACTGTCCACAATTCCAATGGGCTCAAAACCCTTCCCGTTTACTACCACGGTGCTCAATCGCAATGGACCCAAACCCCTTCCCGTTCACTCCCACTGTACACAATCCCAATGGACCCAAACCCCTTCCCGTTCACTCCCACTGTACACAATCCCAATGGACCCAAACCCCTTCCCGTTCAACGCACTGTCCACAATCCCAATGGACCCAAAACCCTTCCCGTTCTCTCCCACTGTCCACAATCCCAAAGGACCCAAACCCCTTCCCGTTCACGCCCACTGTACACAATCCCAATGGACCCAAACCACTTCCCATTCACTCTAACCGTCCACAATCCCAATGGACCCAAACCCCTTCCCGTTCACTCCCACTGTACACAATCCCAATGGACCCAAACCCCTTCCCATTCACTCCCACTGTCCACAATCCCAATGGAACCAAACCCCTTCCCGTTCACTCCCACTTTACACAATCCCAATGGAAACAAACCCCTCCCCGTTCACTCCCACTGTACACAATCCCAATGGACCCAAACCCCGTCCCATTCACTCCCAATGTCCACAATCCCAATGGACCCAAACCCCGTCCCATTCACTCCCACTGTACACAATCAAAATGAACACAAACCCCCTCCCCTTCACTCCCACTTCCACAATCCGAATGGACCGTAACTCCTCCCCGTTCACACCAACTGTACAGAATCCCAAAGGACCAAAAGCCTTTCCCATTCATTCCCACTGTCCACGATACCAATGGAACCAAACCCCTTCCCGTTCACTCTCACTGTACACAATCCCAATGGAACCAAACCCCTAACCGTTTACTCCCACTGTACACAATCCCAATTGGCCCAAACAGCTTCCCTATCACTCCCACTATACGCAATCCCAATTGACCCAAACCTCTTCACGTTCACTCTCACTGTACACAATCCCAATGGAACCAAAACGCATCCGGATCACTCCCACTGCACGCAAACCCAATGGACCTGAAACCCTTCCCGGTCACTCCCACTGTACACAATCCCAATGGACCCAAACCCCTTCCCGTTCACTCCCACTGTCCACAATCCCAATGGACCCAAACCCGTTCCCATTCACTCCCACTGTCCACAATCCCAAAGGAAACAAACCCCTTCCCGTTCACTCCACTGTACACAATCCCAAAGGACCAAAACCCCTTCCCGTTCAAACCCACTGTCCACAATCCCAATGGACCCAAAACCCTTCCCCTTCTCTCCCACTGTCCACAATCCCAACGGACTCAAACCCCTTCCCATTCACTCCCACGGTCCACAATCCCAATGGACCCAAACCCCTTCCTGTTCCCTCCCACCATACACAAACCCAATGGACCCAAACCCCTTCCCGTTCACTCCCACCGTCCACAATCCCAATGTACCCAAACCCCTTCCCATTCACTCCCACTGTCCACAATCCCAATGGACCCAAACCCCTTCCCGTTCAACGCACTGTCCACAATCCCAATGGACCCAAAACCCTTCCTGTTCTCTCCCACTGTCCACAATCCCAACGGACCCAAACCCCTTCCCGTTCACGCCCACTGTACACAATCCCAATGGACCCAAACCCCTTCCCATTCACTCTAACCGTCCACAATCCCAATGGACCCAAACCCCTTCCCATTCACTCCCACTGTACACAATCCCAATGGACCCAAACCCCTTCCCATTCACTCCCACTGTCCACAATCCCAATGGAACCAAACCCCTTCCCGTTCACTCCCACTTTACACAATCCCAATGGAAACAAACCCCTCCCCGTTCACTCCCACTGTACACAATCCCAATGGACCCAAACCCCGTCCCATTCACTCCCACTGTACACAATCCCAATGGACCCAAACCCCGTCCCATTCACTCCCACTGTACACAATCAAAATGAACCCAAACCCCCTCCCCTTCACTCCCACTGTCCACAATCCGAATGGACCGTAACTCCTCCCCGTTCACACCAACTGTACAGAATCCCAAAGGACCAAAAGCCTTTCCCATTCATTCCCACTGTCCACGATACCAATGGAACCAAACCCCTTCCCGTTCACTCTCACTGTACACAATCCCAATGGAACCAAACCCCTAACCGTTTACTCCCACTGTACACAATCTCAATTGGCCCAAACAGCGTCCCTATCACTCCCACTATACGCAATCCCAATTGACCCAAACCTCTTCACGTTCACTCTCACTGTACACAATCCCAATGGAACCAAAACGCATCCGGATCACTCCCACTGCACGCAAACCCAATGGACCGAAACCCTTCCCGGTCACACCCACTGTACACAATCCCAAAGGACGCAAACCCCTTACCGTTCACTCCCACTGTCCACAATCCCAATGGACCCAAACCCCTTCCCGGTCACTCCCACTGTACACAATCCCAATGGAACCAACGCCCTTCCCGTTCACTCCCACTGTCCACAATCCCAATGGACCCAAACCCCTTCCCGTTCACTCCCACTGTCCACAATCCCAATGGACCCAAAACCCTTCCTGTTCACTCCCACTGTACACAATCCCAATGGACCCAAACCCCTTCCCGTTCACTCCCACTGTCCACAATCCCAATGGACCCAAAACCCTTCCCGTTCACTCCCACTGTACACAATCCCAATGGACCCAAACCCCTTCCTGTTCACTCCCACTGCACACAATCCCAATGGACCCAAACCCCTTCCCGTTCCCTCCCACTGTACACAATCCCAAAGGACACAAACTCCTTCCCGTTTTTTCCCACTGTACACAATCCCAATGGACCCAATCCCATTCCCATTCACTCCCACTGATGACAATCCCAAAGGACCCAAACATCATCCCATTCACTCCCACGGTACGCATTCCCAATGGACCCAAACCCCTTCCCGTTCACTCCTACTGCGCACAATCCCAAAGGATCCAAACCCCTTCCCGTTCACACCCACTGTACACAATCCCAATGGACCCAATCCTCTTCCCGTTCTCTCCGACTGTAACAATTCCAATGGAATCAAATCCCTTCTCGTTCACGCCCACTGTCCACAATCCCAATGGACCCAAACCCCTTCCCGTTCACTCCCACTGTCCAAAATCCCTATGGACCCGAACCCCTTCCCGTTCTCTACCACTATACACAATCGCAATGAACACAAACCCCTTCCCGTTCACTCCCACTGTCCACAATCCCAATGGACCCAAACCCCTTCCCATTTACTCCCACTGTCCACAATTCCAATGGACCCAAACCCCTTAACGTTCACTCCCACTGTCCACAATCCCAATGGACCCAAACCCCTTCCCGTTCACTCCCACTGTACACAATCCCAATGGACCCAAACCCCTTCCTGTTCACTCCCACTGTCCACAATCCCAATGGACCCAAACCCCTTCCCATTCACTCCCACTGTCCCCAATCCCAATGGACCCAGACCCCTTCCCGTTCACTCCCACTGTACACAATACCAATGGAACCAAAATGCATCCGGATCACTCCCACTGCACGCATACCCAATGGACCTGAAATCCTTCCCATTCACTCCCACTGTACACAATCCCAAAGGACCCAAACCCCTTCCCGTTCACTCCCACTGTACACAATCCGAAGGGACCCAAACCCCTTCCCGTTCACTTCCACTGTACACAATCCCAATGGACCGAAACCCCTTCCTGTTCACTCCCACTGTCCACAATCCCAATGGACCCAAAACCCTTCCCATTCACTCCCACTGTCCACAATCCCAATGGACCCAAACCCCTTCCTGTTCACTCCCACTGTCCACAATCCCAATGGACCCAAACCCCTTCCCGTTCACTCCCACTGTCCACAATCCCAAAGGACCCAAATCCCTTCCCGTTATTTCCCACTGTACACAATCCCAATGTATCCAAACCTCTTCCTGTTCACTACCACTGTCCACAATCCAAAAGGACACAACCCCCTTTTCATTCACTCCCACGGTACTCTAACCCAATGGACCCAAACACCTTCCCGTTCACTCCCACTGTACACAATCCCAATGGACCCAAAACCCTTCCCATTCACTCTAACTGTACACAATCCCTATGCAACCAAAACCCTTCACATTCACTCCCACTGTCCACAATCCCAATGGATCCAAACCCCTTCCTGTTCACTCCCACTGTACAAAATCCCAAAGGACCCAATCCCCTCCTGTCCACACCCAATGTAACAGTTCCAATGGAAATAAACCCCTTCTCGTTCAAGACACTGTCCACAATCCCATTGGATCCAAAACCCTTCCCGTTCACTCCCAATGTAACAATCCCAATGGAAACAAACCCTTTCTTGTTCACGCCCACTGTCCACAATTCCAATGGGCTCAAAACCCTTCCCGTTTACTACCACGGTGCTCAATCGCAATGGACCCAAACCCCTTCCCGTTCACTCCCACTGTACACAATCCCAATGGACCCAAACCCCTTCCCGTTCACTCCCACTGTACACAATCCCAATGGACCCAAACCCCTTCCCGTTCAACGCACTGTCCACAATCCCAATGGACCCAAAACCCTTCCCGTTCTCTCCCACTGTCCACAATTCCAAAGGACCCAAACCCCTTCCCGTTCACGCCCACTGTACACAATCCCAATGGACCCAAACCACTTCCCATTCACTCTAACCGTCCACAATCCCAATGGACCCAAACCCCTTCCCGTTCACTCCCACTGTACACAATCCCAATGGACCCAAACCCCTTCCCATTCACTCCCACTGTCCACAATCCCAATGGAACCAAACCCCTTCCCGTTCACTCCCACTTTACACAATCCCAATGGAAACAAACCCCTCCCCGTTCACTCCCACTGTACACAATCCCAATGGACCCAAACCCCGTCCCATTCACTCCCAATGTCCACAATCCCAATGGACCCAAACCCCGTCCCATTCACTCCCACTGTACACAATCAAAATGAACACAAACCCCCTCCCCTTCACTCCCACTTCCACAATCCGAATGGACCGTAACTCCTCCCCGTTCACACCAACTGTACAGAATCCCAAAGGACCAAAAGCCTTTCCCATTCATTCCCACTGTCCACGATACCAATGGAACCAAACCCCTTCCCGTTCACTCTCACTGTACACAATCCCAATGGAACCAAACCCCTAACCGTTTACTCCCACTGTACACAATCCCAATTGGCCCAAACAGCTTCCCTATCACTCCCACTATACGCAATCCCAATTGACCCAAACCTCTTCACGTTCACTCTCACTGTACACAATCCCAATGGAACCAAAACGCATCCGGATCACTCCCACTGCACGCAAACCCAATGGACCTGAAACCCTTCCCGGTCACTCCCACTGTACACAATCCCAATGGACCCAAACCCCTTCCCGTTCACTCCCACTGTCCACAATCCCAATGGACCCAAACCCGTTCCCATTCTCTCCCACTGTCCACAATCCCAAAGGACCCAAACCCCTTCCCGTTCACTCCACTGTACACAATCCCAAAGGACCAAAACCCCTTCCCGTTCAAACCCACTGTCCACAATCCCAATGGACCCAAAACCCTTCCCCTTCTCTCCCACTGTCCACAATCCCAACGGACTCAAACCCCTTCCCATTCACTCCCACGGTCCACAATCCCAATGGACCCAAACCCCTTCCTGTTCCCTCCCACCATACACAAACCCAATGGACCCAAACCCCTTCCCGTTCACTCCCACCGTCCACAATCCCAATGTACCCAAACCCCTTCCCATTCACTCCCACTGTCCACAATCCCAATGGACCCAAACCCCTTCCCGTTCAACGCACTGTCCACAATCCCAATGGACCCAAAACCCTTCCTGTTCTCTCCCACTGTCCACAATCCCAACGGACCCAAACCCCTTCCCGTTCACGCCCACTGTACACAATCCCAATGGACCCAAACCCCTTCCCATTCACTCTAACCGTCCACAATCCCAATGGACCCAAACCCCTTCCCATTCACTCCCACTGTACACAATCCCAATGGACCCAAACCCCTTCCCATTCACTCCCACTGTCCACAATCCCAATGGAACCAAACCCCTTCCCGTTCACTCCCACTTTACACAATCCCAATGGAAACAAACCCCTCCCCGTTCACTCCCACTGTACACAATCCCAATGGACCCAAACCCCGTCCCATTCACTCCCACTGTACACAATCCCAATGGACCCAAACCCCGTCCCATTCACTCCCACTGTACACAATCAAAATGAACCCAAACCCCCTCCCCTTCACTCCCACTGTCCACAATCCGAATGGACCGTAACTCCTCCCCGTTCACACCAACTGTACAGAATCCCAAAGGACCAAAAGCCTTTCCCATTCATTCCCACTGTCCACGATACCAATGGAACCAAACCCCTTCCCGTTCACTCTCACTGTACACAATCCCAATGGAACCAAACCCCTAACCGTTTACTCCCACTGTACACAATCTCAATTGGCCCAAACAGCGTCCCTATCACTCCCACTATACGCAATCCCAATTGACCCAAACCTCTTCACGTTCACTCTCACTGTACACAATCCCAATGGAACCAAAACGCATCCGGATCACTCCCACTGCACGCAAACCCAATGGACCGAAACCCTTCCCGGTCACACCCACTGTACACAATCCCAAAGGACGCAAACCCCTTACCGTTCACTCCCACTGTCCACAATCCCAATGGACCCAAACCCCTTCCCGGTCACTCCCACTGTACACAATCCCAATGGAACCAACGCCCTTCCCGTTCACTCCCACTGTCCACAATCCCAATGGACCCAAACCCCTTCCCGTTCACTCCCACTGTCCACAATCCCAATGGACCCAAAACCCTTCCTGTTCACTCCCACTGTACACAATCCCAATGGACCCAAACCCCTTCCCGTTCACTCCCACTGTCCACAATCCCAATGGACCCAAAACCCTTCCCGTTCACTCCCACTGTACACAATCCCAATGGACCCAAACCCCTTCCTGTTCACTCCCACTGCACACAATCCCAATGGACCCAAACCCCTTCCCGTTCCCTCCCACTGTACACAATCCCAAAGGACACAAACTCCTTCCCGTTTTTTCCCACTGTACACAATCCCAATGGACCCAATCCCATTCCCATTCACTCCCACTGATGACAATCCCAAAGGACCCAAACATCATCCCATTCACTCCCACGGTACGCATTCCCAATGGACCCAAACCCCTTCCCGTTCACTCCTACTGCGCACAATCCCAAAGGATCCAAACCCCTTCCCGTTCACACCCACTGTACACAATCCCAATGGACCCAATCCTCTTCCCGTTCTCTCCGACTGTAACAATTCCAATGGAATCAAATCCCTTCTCGTTCACGCCCACTGTCCACAATCCCAATGGACCCAAACCCCTTCCCGTTCACTCCCACTGTCCAAAATCCCTATGGACCCAAACCCCTTCCCGTTCATTCCCATTATCCACAAACCCAATGGATCCAAACCGCTTCTGGTTCACTCTCACTGTAGACAATTCCAATGCACCTGAACCCATTCCTACTCACTCCCAATGTAACAATCCCAATGGACCCAAATCCCTTCCAATTCACTCACAGTGTACACAATCCCAGTGGACCCAAAAGCCTTCCAGTTGATTCCCACTGTACACAATCCCAATGGACCCAAACCCCTTCCCGTTGATTCCCACTGTACACAATCCCAATGGACCCAAACCCCTTCCCGTTCACTCCCACTGTCCACAATCCCAATGGACAGTAAACCCTTCCCGTTCACACCCACTGTACAGAATCCCAAAGGAGCCAAATACCTTCTCGTTCATTCCCACTATCCACAATCCCAATGGATCCAAACCGCTTCCGGTTCACTCTCACTGTAGACAATTCCAATGCACCTGAACCCATTCCTACTCACTCCCAATGTAACAATCCCAATGGACCCAAATCCCTTCCAATTCACTCACAGTGTACACAAACCCAATGGACCCAAAGCGCTTCCCGTTCACCCCCAATGTCCACAATCCCAGTGGACCCAAAAGCCATCCCGTTGATTCCCACTGTACACAATCCCAATGGAACCAAACCCCTTCCCGTTCACTCCACTGTACACAATCCCAAAGGACCCAAACCCCTTCCCGTTCAAACCCACTGTCCACAATCCCAATGGACCCAAAACCCTTCCCATTCTCTCCCACTGTCCACAATCCCAACGGACTCAAACCCCTTCCCATTCACTCTCACGGTCCACAATCCCAATGGACCCAAACCCCTTCCCGTTCACTCCCACCATACACAACCCCAATGGACCCAAACCCCTTCCCGTTCACTCCCACCGTCCACAATCCCAATGTACCCAAACCCATTCCCATTCACTCCCACTGTCCACAATCCCAATGGACCCAAACCCCTTCCCGTTCAACGCACTGTCCACAATCCCAATGGACCCAAAACCCTTCCCGTTCTCTCCCACTGTCCACAATCCCAACGGACCCAAACCCCTTCCCGTTCACGCCCACTGTACACAATCCCAATGGACCCAAACCCCTTCCCATTCACTCTAACCGTCCACAATCCCAATGGACACAAACCCCTTCCCATTCACTCCCACTGTACACAATCCCAATGGACCCAAACCCCTTCCCATTCACTCCCACTGTCCACAATCCCAATGGAACCAAATCCCTTCCCGTTCACTCCCACTTTACACAATCCCAATGGAAACAAACCCCTCCCCGTTCACTCCCACTGTACACAATCCCAATGGACCCAAACCCCGTCCCATTCACTCCCACTGTACACAATCCCAATGGACCCAAACCCCGTCCCATTCACTCCCACTGTACACAATCAAAATGAACCCAAACCCCCTCCCCTTCACTCCCACTGTCCACAATCCGAATGGACCGTAACTCCTCCCCGTTCACACCAACTGTACAGAATCCCAAAGGACCGAAAGCCTTTCCCATTCATTCCCACTGTCCACGATACCAATGGAACCAAACCCCTTCCCGTTCACTCTCACTGTACACAATCCCAATGGAACCAAACCCCTAACCGTTTACTCCCACTGTACACAATCTCAATTGGCCCAAACAGCGTCCCTATCACTCCCACTATACGCAATCCCAATTGACCCAAACCTCTTCACGTTCACTCTCACTGTACAAAATCCCAATGGAACCAAAACGCATCCGGATCACTCCCACTGCACGCAAACCCAATGGACCGAAACCCTTCCCGGTCACACCCACTGTACACAATCCCAAAGGACGCAAACCCCTTACCATTCACTCCCACTGTCCACAATCCCAATGGACCCAAACCCCTTCCCGGTCACTCCCACTGTACACAATCGCAAAGGACCCAAACCCCTTACCGTTCACTCCCACTGTGCACAATCCCAATGGACCCAAACCCTTCCCGTTCACTCCCACTGTACACAATCCCAATGGACCCAAACCCCTTCCCGTTCACTCCCACTGTCCACAATCCCAATGGACCAAAAACCCTTCCCGTTCACTCCCACTGTACACAATCCCAATGGACCCAAACCCCTTCCTGTTCACTCCCACTGCACACAATCCCAATGGACCCAAAACCCTTCCCGTTCACACACTCTGTACAGAATCCCAAAGGAACCAAAGCCCTTCCCGTTCTTTCCCACTGTACACAATCCCAATGGATTCAAACCTCTTCTTGTTCACTCCCACCGTGCACAATCCCAATGGACCCAAACCGCTTCCCATTCGCTCCCACTGTCGTCAATCCAAATGTACCCAATCCCCTTCCCATTCACTGACACTGTACAAAAATCCCAATGGACCCAAAAGCCTTCCCGTTCACTCCAACTGTACACAATCCCAATGGACCCTAACCCCGTCACGTTTACTCTCACTGTCCACAATCCCAATGGACCACAACCCCTTTCCATTCACTCCCACTGTCCACAATACCAATGACCCGAAAACCTTCCCGTTTACCCTGCTGTAAACAGTCCCAATGGAACCGAACCCCTTCCCGTTCACTCCCACTGTACACAATCTCAACGGACAGAAATCGCTTCCCGTTCACTCCCACTGTACACAATCCCAATGGACCCAAACCCCTTCCCTTTCACTCCCACTGTCCACAATCCGAATGGATGCAATCCCCTTCCCATTAAATCCCACGGTACTCTAACCCAATGGACCAAACCCCTTCCCGTTCACTCCCACTGTACACAATCCCAATGGAAACAATCCTCTTCCAGTGCTCTCCGACTGTAACAATTCCAATGGAATCAAATCCCTTCTCGTTCACGCCCACTGTCCACAATCCCAATGGACCCAAACCCCTTCCCGTTCATTCCCAGTGTCCTCAATCCCAATGGACCCAAAACCCTTCCCGTTCACTCCCACTGTCCACAATCCCAATGAACACAAACCCCTTCCCGTTCACTCCCACTATCCACAATCCCAATGGACCTGAACCCCTTCCCGTTCACTCCCACTGTCCACAATCCCAATGGATCTGACCTCCTTCCCGTTCACTCCTACTGTACACAATCCCAATGGACCCAAACCCCTTCCCGTTCACTCCCACTGTCCACAATCCCAATGAACACAAAACCCTTCCCGTTCACTCCCAC
Organism: Isurus oxyrinchus; assembly: GCA_026770705.1. Lineage (NCBI taxonomy): Eukaryota > Metazoa > Chordata > Chondrichthyes > Lamniformes > Lamnidae > Isurus > Isurus oxyrinchus. The sequence goes on along the minus strand of JANJGN010000937.1, from coordinate 174,045 downwards.
TGTACAGAATCCCAAAGGAGCCAAATACCTTCCCGTTCATTCCCACTATCCACAAACCCAATGCATCCAAACCGCTTCCGGTTCACTCTCACTGTAGACAATTCCAATGCACCTGAACCCATTCCTACTCACTCCCAATGTAACAATCCCAATGGACCCAAATCCCTTCCAATTCACTCACAGTGTACACAATCCCAGTGGACCCCAAAGCCTTCCCGTTGATTCCCACTGTACACAATCCCAATGGACCCAAACCCCTTCCCGTTGATTCCCACTGTACACAATCCCAATGGACCCAAACCCCTTCCCGTTCACTCCCACTGTCCACAATCCCAATGGACAGTAAACCCTTCCCGTTCACTCCCACTGTACACAATCCCAATGGACCCAAACCCCTTCCCGTTCACTCCCACTGTCCACAATCCCAATGAACACAAAACCCTTCCCGTTCACACCCACTGTACAGAATCCCAAAGGAGCCAAATACCTTCCCGTTCATTCCCACTATCCACAATCCCAATGGATCCAAACCACTTCCGGTTCACTCTCACTGTAGACAATTCCAATGCACCTGAACCCATTCCTACTCACTCCCAATGTAACAATCCCAATGGACCCAAATCCCTTCCAATTCACTCACAGTGTACACAATCCCAATGGACCCAAAGCGCTTCCCGTTCACCCCCAATGTCCACAATCCCAGTGGACCCAAAAGCCATCCCGTTGATTCCCACTGTACACAATCCCAATGGAACCAAACCGCTTCCCGTTCACTCCCACTGTCCACAATCCCAATGGACCCAAACAGCTCCCCGTTCACTCCCACGGTCCACAATCCCAAAGGACCCAAACCCCTTCCCGTTCACTCCCACTGTACACAATCCCAATGGACCCAAACCCCTTCCCGTTCACTCCCACTGTACACAATCCCAATGGACCCAATCCCTTCCCATTCACTCCCACTGTCCACAATCCCAATGGACCCAAACCCCTTCCCGATCCCTCCCACTGTACACAATCCCAAAGGACACAAACGCCTTCCCATTTTTTCCCACTGTACACAATCCCAATGGACCCAATCCCATTCCCATTCACTCCCACTGATGACAATCCCAAAGGACCCTAACACCATCCCATTCACTCCCACGGTACGCATTCCCAATGGACCCAAACCCCTTCCCGTTCACTCCTACTGCGCACCATCCCAAAGGATCCAAACCCCTTCCCGTTCACACCCACTGTACACAATCCCAATGGACCCAATCCTCTTCCCGTTCTCTCCGACTGTAACAATTCCAATGGAATCAAATCCCTTCTCGTTCACGCCCACTGTCCACAATCCCAATGGACCCAAACCCCTTCCCGTTCACTCCCACTGTCCACAATCCCAATGGACCCGAACCCGTTCCCGTTCTCTCCCACTATACACAATCCCAATGGACCCAAACCCCTTCCCGTTCACTCCCACTGTCCACAATTCCAATGGACCCAAACCCCTTAACGTTCACTCCCACTGTCCACAATCCCAATGGACCCAAACCCCTTCCCGTTCACTCCCACTGTACACAATCCCAATGGACCCAAACCCCTTCCTGTTCACTCCCACTGTCCACAATCCCAATGGACCCAAACCCCTTCCCATTCACTCCCACTGTCCACAATCCCAATGGACCCAGACCCCTTCCCGTTCACTCCCACTGTACACAATACCAATGGAACCAAAATGCATCCGGATCACTCCCACTGCACGCATACCCAATGGACCTGAAATCCTTCCCATTCACTCCCACTGTACACAATCCCAAAGGACCCAAACCCCTTCCCGTTCACTCCCACTGTACACAATCCGAAAGGACCCAAACCCCTTCCCGTTCACTCCCACTGTACACAATCCCAATGGACCCAAACCCCTTCCTGTTCACTCCCACTGTCCACAATCCCAATGGACCCAAAACCCTTCCCATTCACTCCCACTGTCCACAATCCCAATGGACCCAAACCCCTTCCCGTTCACTCCCACTGTACACAATCCCAATGGACCCAAACCCCTTCCCATTCACTCCCACTGTACACAATCCCAATGGACCCAAAGCCCTTCCCGTTCTTTCCCACTGTACACAATCCCAATGTATCCAAACCTCTTCCTGTTCACTACCACTGTCCACAATCCAAAAGGACACAACCCCCTTCCCATTCACTCCCACGGTACTCTAACCCAATGGACCCAAACACCTTCCCGTTCACTCCCACTGTACACAATCCCAATGAACCCAAACACCTTCCCGTTCACTCCCACTGTACACAATCCCAATGGACCCAAAACCCTTCCCATTCACTCTAACTGTACACAATCCCTATGCAACCAAAACCCTTCACATTCACTCCCACTGTCCACAATCCCAATGTATCCAAACCCCTTCCTGTTCACTCCCACTGTACAAAATCCCAAAGGACCCAATCCCCTCCTGTCCACTCCCAATGTAACAGTTCCAATGGAAATAAACACCTTCTCGTTCAAGACACTGTCCACAATCCCATTGGATCCAAAACCCTTCCCGTTCACTCCCAATGTAACAATCCCAATGGAAACAAACCCTTTCTCGTTCACGCCCACTGTCCACAATTCCAATGGGCTCAAAACCCTTCCCGTTTACTACCACGGTTCTCAATCGCAATGGACCCAAACCCCTTCCCATTCACTCCCACAGTACAGAATCCCAATGGACCCAAACACCTTCCCGTTCACTCCCACTGTACACAATCCCAATGGACCCAAAACCCTTCCCATTCACTCTAACTGTACACAATCCCTATGCAACCAAAACCCTTCACATTCACTCCCACTGTCCACAATCCCAATGGATCCAAACCCCTTCCTGTTCACTCCCACTGTACAAAATCCCAAAGGACCCAATCCCCTCCTGTACACTCCCAATGTAACAGTTCCAATGGAAATAAACCCCTTCTCGTTCAAGACACTGTCCACAATCCCATTGGATCCAAAACCCTTCCCGTTCACTCCCAATGTAACAATCCCAATGGAAACAAACCCTTTCTCGTTCACGCCCACTGTCCACAATTCCAATGGGCTCAAAACCCTTCCCGTTTACTACCACGGTTCTCAATCGCAATGGACCAAAACCCATTCCCATTCACTCCCACTGTACACAATCCCAATGAACACAAACGCCTTCCCATTCACTCCCACAGTCCACAATCCCAATGGACCCAAACCCGTTCCCATTCACTCCCACTGTCCACAATCCCAATGGACCCAAACCCCTTCCCGTTCACTCCACTGTACACAATCCCAAAGGACCCAAACACCTTCCCGTTCAAACCCACTGTCCACAATCCCAATGGACCCAAAACCCTTCCCCTTCTCTCCCACTGTCCACAATCCCAACGGACTCAAACCCCTTCCCATTCACTCCCACGGTCCACAATCCCAATGGACCCAAACCCCTTCCCGTTCACTCCCACCATACACAACCCCAATGGACCCAAACCCCTTCCCGTTCACTCCCACCGTCCACAATCCCAATGTACCCAAACCCCTTCCCATTCACTCCCACTGTCCACAATCCCAATGGACCCAAACCCCTTCCCGTTCAACGCACTGTCCACAATCCCAATGGACCCGAAACCCTTCCCGTTCTCTCCCACTGTCCACAATCCCAATGGACCCAAACCCCTTCCCGTTCACGCCCACTGTACACAATCCCAATGGACCCAAACCCCTTCCCGTTCACTCCCACCATACACAACCCCAATGGACCCAAACCCCTTCCCGTTCACTCCCACCGTCCACAATCCCAATGGACCCAAACCCCTTCCCGTTCACTCCCACTGCACACAATCCCAATGGACCCAAAACCCTTCCCGTTCACTCCCACTGTCCACAATCCCAATGGACCCAAACCCCTTCCCGTTCACTCCCACTGTCCACAATCCCAATGGACCCAAACCCCTTCCCGTTCACTCCCACTGTCCACAATCCCAATGGACCCAAACCCCTTCCCGTTCACTCCCACTGTCCACAATCCCAATGGACCCAAAACCCTTCCCGTTCACACGCTCTGTACAGAATCCCAATGGACCCAAAGCCCTTCCCGTTCTTTCCCACTGTACACAATCCCAATGGATCCAAACCTCTTCTTGTTCACTCCCACCGTGCACAATCCCAATGGACCCAAACCCCTTCCCGTTCACTCCACTGTACACAATCCCAATGGATCCAAACCTCTTCTTGTTCACTCCCACCGTGCACAATCCCAATGGACCCAAACCGCTTCCCATTCACTGCAACTGTCGTCAATCCAAATGTACCCAATCCCCTTCCCATTCACTGACACTGTACAAAAATCCCAATGGACCCAAAAGCCTTCCCGTTCACTCCAACTGTACACAATCCCAATGGACCCTAACCCCGTCACGTTTACTCTCACTGTCCACAATCCCAATGGACCACAACCCCTTTCCATTCACTCCCACTGTCCACAATCCCAATGGACCCAAACCCCTTCCCGTTCGCGCCCACTGTACACAATCCCAATGGACCCAAACCCCTTCCCATTCACTCCCACTGTCCACAATCCCAATGGAACCAAACCCCTTCCCGTTCACTCCCACTGCACACAATCCCAATGGACCCAAAACCCTTCCCGTTCACACACTCTGTACAGAATCCCAAAGGAACCAAACCCCTTCCCGTTCTTTCCCACTGTACACAATCCCAATGGATCCAAACCTCTTCTTGTTCACTCCCACCGTGCACAATCCCAATGGACCCAAACCGCTTCCCATTCACTGCAACTGTCGTCAATCCAAATGTACCCAATCCCCTTCCCATTCACTGACCCTGTACAAAAATCCCAATGGACCCAAAAGCCTTCCCGTTCACTCCAACTGTACACAATCCCAATGGACCCTAACCCCGTCACGTTTACTCTCACTGTCCACAATCCCAATGGACCACAACACCTTTCCATTCACTCCCACTGTCCACAATACCAATGGACCCGAAAACCTTCCCGTTTACCCCGCTGTAAACAGTCCCAATGGAACCGAACCCCTTCCCGTTCACTCCCACTGTACACAATCTCAACGGACAGAAATCGCTTCCCGTTCACTCCCACTGTACACAATCCCAATGGACCCAAACCCCTTCCCTTTCACTCCCACTGTCCACAATCCGAATGGATGCAATCCCCTTCCCATTAAATCCCATGGTACTCTAACCCAATGGACCCAAACCCCTTCCCGTTCACTCCCACTGTACACAATCCCAATGGAAACAATCCTCTTCCAGTTCTCTCCGACTGTAACAATTTCAATGGAATCAAATCCCTTCTCGTTCACGCCCACTGTCCACAATCCCAATGGACCCAAACCCCTTCCCGTTCAGTCCCAGTGTCCACAATCCCAATGGACCCAAACCCCTTCCCGTTCACTCCCACTATCCACAATCCCAATGGACCCGAACCCCTTCCCGTTCACTCCCACTGTCCACAATCCCAATGGATCTGACCTCCTTCCCGTTCACTCCTACTGTACACAATCCCAATGGACCCAAACCCCTTCCCGTTCACTCCCACTGTCCACAATCCCAATGAACACAAAACCCTTCCCGTTCACTCCCACTGTACAGAATCCCAAAGGAGCAAAATACCTTCCCGTTCATTCCCACTATCCACAAACCCAATGGATCCAAACCGCTTCTGGTTCACTCTCACTGTAGACAATTCCAATGCACCTGAACCCATTCCTACTCACTCCCAATGTAACAATCCCAATGGACCCAAATCCCTTCCAATTCACTCACAGTGTACACAATCCCAGTGGACCCAAAAGCCTTCCCGTTGATTCCCACTGTACACAATCCCAATGGACCCAAACCCCTTCCCGTTGATTCCCACTGTACACAATCCCAATGGACCCAAACCCCTTCCCGTTCACTCCCACTGTCCACAATCCCAATGGACAGCAAATCCTTCCCGTTCACACCCACTGTACAGAATCCCAAAGGAGCCAAATACCTTCCCGTTCATTCCCACTATCCACAATCCCAATGGATCCAAACCGCTTCCGGTTCACTCTCACTGTAGACAATTCCAATGCACCTGAACCCATTCCTACTCACTCCCAATGTAACAATCCCAATGGACCCAAATCCCTTCCAATTCACTCACAGTGTACACAATCCCAATGGACCCAAAGCGCTTCCCGTTCACCCCCAATGTCCACAATCCCAGTGGACCCAAAAGCCATCCCGTTGATTCCCACTGTACACAATCCCAATGGAACCAAACCCCTTCCCGTTCACTCCCACTTTACACAATCCCAATGGAACCAAACCCCTCCCCGTTCACTCCCACGGTCCACAATCCCAATGGACCCAAACCCCTTCCCGTTCACTCCCACTGTACACAATCACAATGGACCCAAACCCCTTCCCATTCACTCCCACTGTACACCATCCCAATGGACCCAAACCCCTTCCCATTCACTCCCACTGTACACAATCCAAATGGACCCAAAACCCTTCCCGTTCACTCCCACTGTCCACAATCCCGATGGACCCAAACCCCTTCCCATTCACTCCCACTGTCCACAATCCCAATGGAACCAAACCCCTTCCCGTTCACTCCCACGGTGCACAATCCCAATGGACCCAAACCCCTTCCCGTTCACTCCCACTGTCCACAATCCCAATGGACCCAAACCCCTTCCCGTTCACTCCCACTGTCCACAATCCCAATGGACCCAAACCCCTTCCCATTCACTCCCACGGTCCACAATCCCAATGGACCCAAACCCCTTCCTGTTCACTCCCACTGTACACAATCCCAAAGGACCCAAACCGCTTCCCGTTCACTCCCACTGCACACAATCCCAATGGACCCAAAACCCTTCCCGTTCTTTCCCACTGTACACAATCCCAATGGATCCAAAACTCTTCTTGTTCACTCCCACCGTGCACAATCCCAATGGACCCAAACCGCTTCCCATTCACTGCAACTGTCGTCAATCCAAATGTACCCAATCCCCTTCCCATTCACTGACACTGTACAAAAATCCCAATGGACCCAAAAGCCTTCCCGTTCACTCCAACTGTACACAATCCCAATGGACCCTAACCCTGTCACGTTTACTCTCTCTGTCCACAATCCCAATGGACCACAACCCCTTTCCATTCACTCCCACTGTCCACAATCCCAATGGACCCAAACCCCTTCCCGTTCACTCCCACTGTACACAATCCCAAAGGACCCAAACCGCTTCCCGTTCACTCCCACTGTACACAATCGCAATGGACCCAAACCCCTTCCCGTTCACTCCCACTGTCCCCAATCCCAATGGACCCAAAACCCTTCCCATTCACTCCCACTGTCCACAATCCCAAAGGACCCAAACCCCTTACCATTTCCTCCAACTGTCCGCAATCCCAATGGACCCAAACGTCTTCCAATTCACTCGCACTGTACACAATCCTAATGGACCAAAACCCCTTCCCGTTCACTCCAACTGTCCACAATCCCAATGGATTCAAGCCCCTTCCCATTCACTCCCATGTTACACAATCCCAATGGAACCAAACCCCTTCCCGTTCACTCCAACTGTACACAATCCCAACGGACCCAAGCCCCTTCCCTGCACTCCCATGGTACACAATCCCAATGGACCCAAACCCCTTCCCGCTCACTCCAACTGTACACAATCCCAATGGACAGAAACCTATTCCCGTTCAGTCCCACTGTCCACAATCCCAGTGGACCCAAACCCCTTCCCGTTCACTCCCACTATCCACAATCCCAATGGACCCGAACCCCTTCCCGTTCACTCCCACTGTCCACAATCCCAATGGATCTGACCTCCTTCCCGTTCACTCCTACTGTACACAATCCCAATGGACCCAAACCCCTTCCCGTTCACTCCCACTGTCCACAATCCCAATGAACACAAAACCCTTCCCGTTCACTCCCACTGTACAGAATCCCAAAGGAGCAAAATACCTTCCCGTTCATTCCCACTATCCACAAACCCAATGGATCCAAACCGCTTCTGGTTCACTCTCACCGTAGACAATTCCAATGCACCTGAACCCATTCCTACTCACTCCCAATGTAACAATCCCAATGGACCCAAATCCCTTCCAATTCACTCACAGTGTACACAATCCCAGTGGACCCAAAAGCCTTCCCGTTGATTCCCACTGTACACAATCCCAATGGACCCAAACCCCTTCCCGTTGATTCCCACTGTACACAATCCCAATGGACCCAAACCCCTTCCCGTTCACTCCCACTGTCCACAATCCCAATGGACAGCAAATCCTTCCCGTTCACACCCACTGTACAGAATCCCAAAGGAGCCAAATACCTTCCCGTTCATTCCCACTATCCACAATCCCAATGGATCCAAACCGCTTCCGGTTCACTCTCACTGTAGACAATTCCAATGCACCTGAACCCATTCCTACTCACTCAAAATGTAACAATCCCAATGGACCCAAATCCCTTCCAATTCACTCACAGTGTACACAATCCCAATGGACCCAAAGCGCTTCCCGTTCACCCCCAATGTCCACAATCCCAGTGGACCCAAAAGCCATCCCGTTGATTCCCACTGTACACAATCCCAATGGAACCAAACCCCTTCCCGTTCACTCCCACTTTACACAATCCCAATGGAAACAAACCCCTCCCCGTTCACTCCCACGGTCCACAATCCCAATGGACCCAAACCCCTTCCCGTTCACTCCCACTGTACACAATCCAAATGGACCCAAAACCCTTCCCGTTCACTCCCACTGTCCACAATCCCAATGGACCCAAACCCCTTCCCATTCACTCCCACTGTCCACAATCCCAATGGAACCAAACCCATTCCCGTTCACTCCCATGGTGCACAATCCCAATGGACCCAAACCGCTTCCCATTCACTCCCACTGTCGTCAATCCAAATGTACCCAATCCTCTTCCCATTCACTGACACTGTACAAAAATCCCAATGGACCCAAAAGCCTTCCCGTTCAATCCAACTGTACACAATCCCAATGGAGCCTAACCCTGTCACGTTTACTCTCACTGTCCACAATCCCAATGGACCACAACCCCTTTCCATTCACTCCCACTGTCCACAATACCAATGGACCCGAAAACCTTCCCGTTTACCCCGCTGTAAACAGTCCCAATGGAACCGAACCCCTTCCCGTTCACTCCCACTGTACACAATCTCAACGGACAGAAATCGCTTCCCGTTCACTCCCACTGTACACAATCCCGATGGACCCAAACCCCTTCCCTTTCACTCCCACTGTCCACAATCCGAATGGATGCAATCCCCTTCCCATTAAATCCCATGGTACTCTAACCCAATGGACCCAAACCCCTTCCCGTTCACTCCCACTGTACACAATCCCAATGGAAACAATCCTCTTCCAGTTCTCTCCGACAGTAACAATTCCAATGGAATCAAATCATTTCTCGTTCACGCCCACTGTCCACAATCCCAATGGACCCAAACCCCTTCCCGTTCATTCCCAGTGTCCACAGTCCCAATGGACCCAAACCCCTTCCCGTTCACTCCCACTATCCACAATCCCAATGGACCCGAACCCCTTCCCGTTCACTCCCACTGTCCACAATCCCAATGGATCTGACCTCCTTCCCGTTCACTCCTACTGTACACAATCCCAATGGACCCAAACCCCTTCCCGTTCACTCCCACTGTCCACAATCCCAATGAACACAAAACCCTTCCCGTTCACTCCCACTGTACAGAATCCCAAAGGAGCAAAATACCTTCCCGTTCATTCCCACTATCCACAAACCCAATGGATCCAAACCGCTTCTGGTTCACTCTCACTGTAGACAATTCCAATGCACCTGAACCCATTCCTACTCACGCCCAATGTAACAATCCCAATGGACCCAAATCCCTTCCAATTCACTCACAGTGTACACAATCCCAGTGGACCCAAAAGCCTTCCCGTTGATTCCCACTGTACACAATCCCAATGGACCCAAACCCCTTCCCGTTGATTCCCACTGTACACAATCCCAATGGACCCAAACCCCTTCCCGTTCACTCCCACTGTCCACAATCCCAATGGACAGCAAATCCTTCCCGTTCACACCCACTGTACAGAATCCCAAAGGAGCCAAATACCTTCCCGTTCATTCCCACTATCCAGAATCCCAATGGATCCAAACCGCTTCCGGTTCACTCTCACTGTAGACAATTCCAATGCACCTGAACCCATTCCTACTCACTCCCAATGTAACAATCCCAATGGACCCAAATCCCTTCCAATTCACTCACAGTGTACACAATCCCAATGGACCCAAAGCGCTTCCCGTTCACACCCAATGTCCACAATCCCAGTGGACCCAAAAGCCATCCCGTTGATTCCCACTGTACACAATCCCAATGGAACCAAACCCCTTCCCGTTCACTCCCACTTTACACAATCCCAATGGAAACAAACCCCTCCCCGTTCACTCCCACGGTCCACAATCCCAATGGACCCAAACCCCTTCCCGTTCACTCCCACTGTACACAATCACAATGGACCCAAACCCCTTCCCATTCACTCCCACTGTACACAATCCAAATGGACCCAAAACCCTTCCCGTTCACTCCCACTGTCCACAATCCCAATGGAAACAAACCCCTTCCCATTCACTCCCACTGTCCACAATCCCAATGGAACCAAACCCCTTCCCGTTCACTCCCACGGTGCACAATCCCAATGGACCCAAACCCCTTCCCGTTCACTCCCACTGTCCACAATCCCAATGGACCCAAACCCCTTCCCGTTCACTCCCACTGTCCACAATCCCAATGGACCCAAACCCCTTCCCGTTCACTCCCACGGTCCACAATCCCAGTGGACCCAAACCCCTTCCTGTTCACTCCCACTGTACACAATCCCAAAGGACCCAAACCGCTTCCCGTTCACTCCCACTGTACACAATCGCAATGGACCCAAACCCCTTCCCGTTCACTCCCACTGTCCCCAATCCCAATGGACCCAAAACCCTTCCCATTCACTCCCACTGTCCACAATCCCAAAGGACCCAAACCCCTTACCATTTCCTCCAACTGTCCGCAATCCCAATGGACCCAAACGTCTTCCAATTCACTCGCACTGTACACAATCCCAATGGACCAAAACTCCTTCCCGTTCACTCCAACTGTCCACAATCCCAATGGATTCAAGCCCCTTCCCATTCACTCCCATGTTACACAATCCCAATGGAACCAAACCCCTTCCCGTTCACTCCAACTGTACACAATCCCAACGGACCCAAGCCCCTTCCCTGCACTCCCATGGTACACAATCCCAATGGACCCAAACCCCTTCCCGCTCACTCCAACTGTACACAATCCCAATGGACAGAAACCTATTCCCGTTCAGTCCCACTGTCCACAATCCCAGTGGACCCAAACCCCTTCCCGTTCACTCCCACTATCCACAATCCCAATGGACCCGAACCCCTTCCCGTTCACTCCCACTGTCCACAATCCCAATGGATCTGACCTCCTTCCCGTTCACTCCTACTGTACACAAGCCCAATGGACCCAAACCCCTTCACGTTCACTCCCACTGTCCACAATCCCAATGAACACAAAACCCTTCCCGTTCACTCCCACTGTACAGAATCCCAAAGGAGCAAAATACCTTCCCGTTCATTCCCACTATCCACAAACCCAATGGATCCAAACCGCTTCTGGTTCACTCTCACCGTAGACAATTCCAATGCACCTGAACCCATTCCTACTCACTCCCAATGTAACAATCCCAATGGACCCAAATCCCTTCCAATTCACTCACAGTGTACACAATCCCAGTGGACCCAAAAGCCTTCCCGTTGATTCCCACTGTACACAATCCCAATGGACCCAAACCCCTTCCCGTTGATTCCCACTGTACACAATCCCAATGGACCCAAACCCCTTCCCGTTCACTCCCACTGTCCACAATCCCAATGGACAGCAAATCCTTCCCGTTCACACCCACTGTACAGAATCCCAAAGGAGCCAAATACCTTCCCGTTCATTCCCACTATCCACAATCCCAATGGATCCAAACCGCTTCCGGTTCACTCTCACTGTAGACAATTCCAATGCACCTGAACCCATTCCTACTCACTCAAAATGTAACAATCCCAATGGACCCAAATCCCTTCCAATTCACTCACAGTGTACACAATCCCAATGGACCCAAAGCGCTTCCCGTTCACCCCCAATGTCCACAATCCCAGTGGACCCAAAAGCCATCCCGTTGATTCCCACTGTACACAATCCCAATGGAACCAAACCCCTTCCCGTTCACTCCCACTTTACACAATCCCAATGGAAACAAACCCCTCCCCGTTCACTCCCACGGTCCACAATCCCAATGGACCCAAACCCCTTCCCGTTCACTCCCACTGTACACAATCCAAATGGACCCAAAACCCTTCCCGTTCACTCCCACTGTCCACAATCCCAATGGACCCAAACCCCTTCCCATTCACTCCCACTGTCCACAATCCCAATGGAACCAAACCCATTCCCGTTCACTCCCATGGTGCACAATCCCAATGGACCCAAACCCCTTCCCGTTCACTCCCACTGTCCACAATCCCAATGGACCCAAACCCCTTCCCGTTCACTCGCACTGTCCACAATCCCAATGGACCCAAACCCCTTCCAATTCACTCACAGTGTACACAATCCCAGTGGACCCAAAAGCCTTCCCGTTGATTCCCACTGTACACAATCCCAATGGACCCAAACCCCTTCCCGTTGATTCCCACTGTACACAATCCCAATGGACCCAAACCCCTTCCCGTTCACTCCCACTGTCCACAATCCCAATGGACAGCAAATCCTTCCCGTTCACACCCACTGTACAGAATCCCAAAGGAGCCAAATACCTTCCCGTTCATTCCCACTATCCACAATCCCAATGGATCCAAACCGCTTCCGGTTCACTCTCACTGTAGACAATTCCAATGCACCTGAACCCATTCCTACTCACTCCCAATGTAACAATCCCAATGGACCCAAACCCCTTCCAATTCACTCACAGTGTACACAATACCAGTGGACCCAAAAGCCTTCCCGTTGATTCCCACTGTACACAATCCCAATGGACCCAAACCCCTTCCCGTTGATTCCCACTGTACACAATCCCAATGGACCCAAACCCCTTCCCGTTCACTCCCACTGTCCACAATCCCAATGGACAGCAAATCCTTCCCGTTCACACCCACTGTACAGAATCCCAAAGGAGCCAAATACCTTCCCGTTCATTCCCACTATCCACAATCCCAATGGATCCAAACCGCTTCCGGTTCACTCTCACTGTAGACAATTCCAATGCACCTGAACCCATTCCTACTCACTCCCAATGTAACAATCCCAATGGACCCAAATCCCTTCCAATTCACTCACAGTGTACACAATCCCAATGGACCCAAAGCGCTTCCCGTTCACCCCCAATGTCCACAATCCCAGTGGACCCAAAAGCCATCCCGTTGATTCCCACTGTACACAATCCCAATGGAACCAAACCCCTTCCCGTTCACTCCCACTTTACACAATCCCAATGGAAACAAACCCCTCCCCGTTCACTCCCACGGTCCACAATCCCAATGGACCCAAACCCCTTCCCGTTCACTCCCACTGTACACAATCACAATGGACCCAAACCCCTTCCCATTCACTCCCACTGTACACAATCCAAATGGACCCAAAACCCTTCCCGTTCACTCCCACTGTCCACAATCCCAATGGACCCAACCCCTTCCCATTCACTCCCACTGTCCACAATCCCAATGGAACCAAACCCCTTCCCGTTCACTCCCACGGAGCACAATCCCAATGGACCCAAACCCCTTCCCGTTCACTCCCACTGTCCACAATCCCAATGGACCCAAACCCCTTCCCGTTCACTCCCACGGTCCACAATCCCAATGGACCCAAACCCCTTCCTGTTCACTCCCACTGTACACAATCCCAAAGGACCCAAACCGCTTCCCGTTCACTCCCACTGTACACAATCGCAATGGACCCAAACCCCTTCCCGTTCACTCACACTGTCCCCAATCCCAATGGACCCAAAACCCTTCCCATTCACTCCCACTGTCCACAATCCCAATGGACCCAAACCCCTTACCATTTCCTCCAACTGTCCGCAATCCCAATGGACCCAAACGTCTTCCAATTCACTCGCACTGTACACAATCCTAATGGACCAAAACTCCTTCCCGTTCACTCCAACTGTCCACAATCCCAATGGATTCAAGCCCCTTCCCATTCACTCCCATGGTACACAATCCCAATGGAACCAAACCCCTTCCCGTTCACTCCAACTGTACACAATCCCAACGGACAGAAACCGCTTCCCGTTCACTCCCACTGTACACAATCCCAATGGACACAAACCCCTTCCCGTTCACTCCCACTGTACACAATCCCAATGAACCAAAACCCCTTGACGTTCACGCCCACTGTACACAATCCCAATGAACCAAAACCCCTTGACGTTCACGCCCACTGTACACAATCCCAATGGACAAAAACCCCTTCCCGTTCACTCCCATGGTACACATTCTGAATGGAAACAAACCAGTTCCTGTTCACTCCCACTGCGCACAATCCCAATGGTCCCAAACCCCTTCCCGTTCACTCCCACTGTACACAATCCCAATGGACCCAAACCCCTTCCCGTTCACTCCCACTGTCCACAATCCCAATGGAACCAAAACCCTTCCCGTTCACTACCACTGTCCACAATACCAATGGACCCAAACCGCTTCCTGTTCACTCCCACTGTACACAATCCCAATGGACCCAAACCCCTTCCCCTTCACTCCCACTGTTCACAATCGGAATGGACCATAACCCCTCCCCATTCACCCCCACTGTCCACAATTGGAATGGACCGTAACCCCTCCCCATTCACACCAAATGTACAGATTCCCAAAGGACCGAAAGCCTTTCCCATTCATTCCCAGTGTCCAAGATACCAATGGACCCAAACCCCTTCCCATTTACTCTCACTGTACACAATCCCAATGGACCCAAACCCCTTCCCCTTCACTCCCACTGTTCACAATCGGAATGGAGCATAACCCCTCCCCATTCAACCCACTGTCCACAATCGGAATGGACCATAACCCCTCCCCATTCACACCAAATGTACAGATTCCCAAAGGACCGAAAGCCTTTCCCATTCATTCCCAGTGTCCACGATACCAATGGACCCAAACCCCTTCCCATTTACTCTCACTGTACACAAGCGCAATCGGCCCAATCCCCTTGCCGTTCACTCCCACGGTCCTTTATCCCAGTGGACACAAACCCCTTCCCATTCACTCCCACTGACCACAATCCCAATGTTTTCAAATGCCTTCCCGTTCACTCCCACTGTAAACAATCCCAAAGGACCCAAACCCCTTCCCGTTCACTCCCACCGTCCACAATCCCAATGGACCCAAACCCCTTCCCGTTCACTCCCACTGTCCACAATCCCAATGCACCCAAACCCCTTCCCGTTCACTCCCACTGTCCACAAGCACAATGGACCCAAACCCCTTCCCGTTCACTCCCACTGCACACAATCCCAATGGACCCAATCCACTTACCGTTCACTCCCACTGCACACAATACCATGGACCTGAAAAGCTTCACGTTCACTCCCACTGTACACAATCCCAAAGGATCCGAACCCCATCCCGTTCGCTCCCACTGTCCACAATCCAAATCAACCCAAACCCCTTCCCGTTCACTCCCACTGTACACAATCCCAATGGACCCAAACCCCTTCCCGTTCACTCCCAATGTACACAATCCCAATGGACCCAAACCCCTTCCCGTTCACTCCCACTGTCCACAATCCCAATGGACCCAAACCCCTTCCCGTTCACTCCCACTGTCCACAATCCCAATGGACCCAAACCCCTTCCCATTTCCTCCCACTGTCCGCAATCCCAATGGACCCAAACGTCTTCCAATTCACTCGCACTGTACACAATCCTAATGGACCAAAACCCCTTCCTGTTCACTCCAACTGTCCACAATCCCAATGGAATCAAGCCCCTTCCCATTCACTCCCATGGTACACAATCCCAATGGACCCAAACCCCTTCCCGTTCACTCCAACTGTACACAATCCCAACGGACACAAACCCCTTCCCGTTCACTCCCATGGTACGCTTTCCGAATGGAAACAAACCACTTCCTGTTCACTCCCACTGCGCACAATCCCAATGGTGCCTAACCACTTCCCGTTCACACCCACTGTACACAATCCCAGTGCACCCAAAAACTTTCACATTCACTCCCACTGACCACAATCCCAATGGATCCAAACACCTTCCCGTTCATCACTCTGTACACAATCCCAATGGACCCAATCCCTTTCCAGTTCACTCCCACTGTAACAATTCCAATGGAATCAAAACCCTTCTCGTTCACGCCCACTGTCCACAGTCCCAAAGGACCCAAACCCCTTCCCATTTACTCTCACTGTACACAATCCCAATGGACCCAAACCCCTTCCCCTTCACTCCCACTGTTCACAATCGGAATGGACCGTAACCCCTCCCCATTCACCCCCACTGTCCACAATCGGAATGGACCGTAACCCCTCCCCATTCACACCAAATGTACAGATTCCCAAAGGACCGAAAGCCTTTCCCATTCATTCCCACTGACAACGATACCAATGGACGCAAACCCCTTCCCATTTATTCTCACTGTACACAAGCGCAATCGGCCCAAACCCCTTCCCGTTCACTCCCACGGTCCTTTATCCCAGTGGACGCAAACCCCTTCCCTTTCACTCCCACTGTCCACAATCCCAATGTTTCCAAACGCCTTCCCGTTCACTCCCACTGTGCACAATCCCAATGGACCCAAACCCCTTCCCGTTCACTCCCACCGTCCAAAATCCCAATGGACCCAAAACCCTTCCCGTTCACTACCACTGTCCACAATCCCAATGGACCCAAATCCCTTCCCGTTCACTCCCACTGTCCACAGTCCCAATGGACCCAAACCCCTTCCCGTTCACTCCCACTGCACACAATCCCAATGGACCCAAACCCCTTCCCGTTCACTCCCACTGCACACAATACCATGGACCTGAAAAGCTTCGCGTTCACTCCCACTGTACACAATCCCAAAGGATCCGAACCCCATCCCATTCACTCCCACTGTCCACAATCCAAATCGACCCAAACCCCTTCATATTCATTCCCACTGTCCACAATCCCAATGGACCCAAACCGCTTCCAGTTCACATCCCACTGTACACAATCCCAGTGGACCAAAACCCCTTCCCATTCACTCCCACTGTCCACAATCCCAATGGACCCAAGCCCCTTCCCTGCACTCCCATGGTACACAATCCCAATGGACCCAAACCCCTTCCCGTTCACTCCAACTGTACACAATCCCAATGGACCCAGACCCCTTCCCGTTCACTCCCACTGTCCACAATCCCAATTGTCCCAAACCCCTTCCCGTTCACTCCCACTGTACACAATCCCAATGGACAGAAACGTATTCCCGTTCACTCCCACTGTCCACAATCCCAGTGGACCCAAACCCCTTCCCGTTCAACCCCACTGTCCACAGTCCCAATGGACCCAAAACCCTTCCCGTTCTCTCACAATGTCCACAATCCCAACGGACCCAAACCCCTTCCCGTTCACTCCCACTGTCCATAATCCCAATGGTCCCAAACCCCTTCCCGATCTCTCACACTGGACAGAATCCCAATGGACCCAAACACCTTCCCATTCATTCCCACTGTCCACAATCCCAATGGACCCAAACCGCTTCCAATTCACATCCCTTTGTACACAATCCAAATGGACCAAAACCCCTTCCCATTAACTCCCACTGTCCACAATCCCAATGGACCCAAGCCCCTTCCCATTCACTCCCATGGTACACAATCCCAATGGACCCAAACCCCTTCCCGTTCACTCCAACCGTACACAATCCCAATGGACAGAAAACCCTTCCCGTTCACTCCCACTGTCCACAATCCCAATGGACCCAAACCCCTTCCCGTTCAACACCACTGTCCACAATCCCAATGGACCCAAACCCCTTCCCGTTCTCTCCCACTGTCCACAATCCCAACGGACACAAACACCTCTCCGTTCACTCCCACTGTACACAATACCAGTGCACCCAAACCCCTTCCCGTTCACTCCCACTGTACACAATCCCAATGGACCCAAGAACATTGACATTCACGCCCACTGTCCACAATCCCAAAGGACCCAAACCCCTTCCCGTTCACTCCCACTGTAACAATTCCAATGGAATCAAAACCCTTCTCGTTCACGCCCACTGTCCACAATCCCAAAGGACTCAAACCCCTTCCCCTTCACTCCCACTGTACACAATCCCAATGGACCCAAACCCCTTCCCGTTCACTCCCACTGTCCACAATACCAGTGCACCAAAAACCCTTCCCGTTCACTCCCACTGTACACAATCCCAATGGACCCAAACCCCTTCCCATTCACTCCAACTGTCCACAATCCCAATGGACCCAAACCGCTTCCTGTTCACTCCCACTGTACACAATCCCAATGGACCCAAACCCCTTCCCCTTCACTCCCACTGTTCACAATCGGAATGGACTGTAACCCCTCCCCATTCACCCCCACTGTCCACAATCGGAATGGACCGTAACCCCTCCCCATTCACACCAACTGTACAGATTCCCAAAGGACCGAAAGCCTTTCCCATTCATTCCCAGTGTCCACGATACCAATGGACCCAAACCCCTTCCCACTTACTCTCACTGTACACAATCCCAATGGACCCAAACCCCTTCCCCTTCACTCCCACTGTTCACAATCGGAATGGACCGTAACCCCTCCCCATTCACCCCCACTGTCCACAATCGGAATGGACCGTAACCCCTCCCCATTCACACCAACTGTACAGATTCCCAAAGGACCGAAAGCCTTTCCCATTCATTCCCAGTGTCCACGATACCAATGGACACAAACCCCTTCCCATTTATTCTCACTGTACACAAGCGCAATCGGCCCAAACCCCTTCCCGTTCACTCCCACGGTCCTTTATCCCAGTGGACCCAAACCCCTTCCCTTTCACTCCCACTGTCCACAATCCCAATGTTTCCAAACGCCTTCCCGTTCACTCCCACTGTACACAATCCCAATGGACCCAAACCCCTTCCCGTTCACTCCCACCGTCCACAATCCCAATGGACCCAAACCCCTTCCCGTTCACTCCCACTGTCCACAATCCCAATGGACCCAAACCCCTTCCCGTTCACTCCCACTGTCCACAATCCCAATGGACCCAAACCCCTTCCCGTTCACTCCCACTGCACACAATCCCAATGGACGCAAACCCCTTCCCATTCACTCCCACTGCACACAATACCATGGACCTGAAAAGCTTCGCATTCACTCCCACTGTACACAATCCCAAAGGATCCGAACCCCATCCCATTCACTCCCACTGTCCACAATCCAAATCGACCCAAACCCCTTCCCATTCATTCCCACTGTCCACAATCCAAATGGACCCAAACCGCTTCCAGTTCACATCCCACTGTACACAATCCCAGTGGACCAAAACCCCTTCCCATTCACTCCCACTGTCCACAATCCCAATGGACCCAAGCCCCTTCCCTGCACTCCCATGGTACACAATGCCAATGGACCCAAACCCCTTCCCGTTCACTCCAACTGTACACAATCCCAATGGACAGAAACCTATTCCCGTTCAGTCCCACTGTCCACAATCCCAGTGGACCCAAACCCCTTCCCGTTCACTCCCACTATCCACAATCCCAATGGACCCGAACCCCTTCCCGTTCACTCCCACTGTCCACAATCCCAATGGATCTGACCTCCTTCCCGTTCACTCCTACTGTACACAATCCCAATGGACGCAAACCCCTTCCCGTTCACTCCCACTGTCCACAATCCCAATGAACACAAAACCCTTCCCGTTCACTCCCACTGTACAGAATCCCAAAGGAGCAAAATACCTTCCCGTTCATTCCCACTATCCACAAACCCAATGGATCCAAACCGCTTCTGGTTCACTCTCACTGTAGACAATTCCAATGCACCTGAACCCATTCCTACTCACTCCCAATGTAACAATCCCAATGGACCCAAATCCCTTCCAATTCACTCACAGTGTACACAATCCCAGTGGACCCAAAAGCCTTCCCGTTGATTCCCACTGTACACAATCCCAATGGACCCAAACCCCTTCCCGTTGATTCCCACTGTAAACAATCCCAATGGACCCAAACCCCTTCCCGTTCACTCCCACTGTCCACAATCCCAATGGACAGCAAATCCTTCCCGTTCACACCCACTGTACAGAATCCCAAAGGAGCCAAATACCTTCCCGTTCATTCCCACTATCCACAATCCCAATGGATCCAAACCGCTTCCGGTTCACTCTCACAGTAGACAATTCCAATGCACCTGAACCCATTCCTACTCACTCCCAATGTAACAATCCCAATGGACCCAAATCCCTTCCAATTCACTCACAGTGTACACAATCCCAATGGACACAAAGCGCTTCCCGTTCACCCCCAATATCCACAATCCCAGTGGACCCAAAAGCCATCCCGTTGATTCCCACTGTACACAATCCCAATGGAACCAAACCCCTTCCCGTTCACTCCCACTTTACACAATCCCAATGGAAACAAACCCCTCCCCGTTCACTCCCACGGTCCACAATCCCAATGGACCCAAACCCCTTCCCGTTCACTCCCACTGTACACAATCACAATGGACCCAAACCCCTTCCCATTCACTCCCACTGTACACAATCCAAATGGACCCAAAACCCTTCCCGTTCACTCCCACTGTCCACAATCCCAATGGACCCAAACCCCTTCCCATTCACTCCCACTGTCCACAATCCCAATGGAACCAAACCCCATTCCCGTTCACTCCCATGGTGCACAATCCCAATGGACCCAAACCCCTTCCCGTTCACTCCCACTGTCCACAATCCCAATGGACCCAAACCCCTTCCCGTTCACTCGCACTGTCCACAATCCCAATGGACCCAAACCCCTTCCCGTTCACTCCCACGGTCCACAATCCCAATGGACCCAAACCCCTTCCTGTTCACTCCCACTGTACACAATCCCAATGGACCCAAACCGCTTCCCGTTCACTCCCACTGTACACAATCCCAATGGACCCTAACCCCTTCTCGTTCACTCCCACGGTCCACAATCCCAATGGACCCAAACCCCTTCCTGTTCACTCCCACTGTTCACAATCCCAATGGACCCAAACCGCTTCCCGTTCACTCCCACTGTACACTATCGCAATGGACCCAAACCCCTTCCCATTTACTCTCACTGTACACAAGCGCAATTGGCCCAAACCCCTTCCCGTTCACTCCCACGGTCCTTTATCCCAGTGGACACAAACCCCTTCCCATTCACTCCCACTGACCACAATCCCAATGTTTTCAAATGCCTTCCCGTTCACTCCCACTGTAAACAATCCCAAAGGACCCAAAACCCTTCCCGTTCACTCCCACCGTCCACAATCCCAATGGACCCAAAACCCTTCCCATTCACTCCCACTGTCCACAATCCCAATGGACCCAAACCCCTTACCATTTCCTCCAACTGTCCGCAATCCCAATGGACCCAAACGTCTTCCAATTCACTCGCACTGTACACAATCCTAATGGACCAAAACTCCTTCCCGTTCACTCCAACTGTCCACAATCCCAATGGATTCAAGCCCCTTCCCATTCACTCCCATGGTACACAATCCCAATGGAACCAAACCCCTTCCCGTTCACTCCAACTGTACACAATCCCAACGGACAGAAACCGCTTCCCGTTCACTCCCACTGTACACAATCCCAATGGACACAAACCCCTTCCCGTTCACTCCCACTGTACACAATCCCAATGGACCCAAACCCCTTCCCGTTCACTCTCACTGTACACAATCCCAATGAACCAAAACACCTTGACGTTCACGCCCACTGTACACAACCCAATGGACACAAACCCCTTCCCGTTCACTCCCATGGTACACATTCTGAATGGAAACAAACCACTTCCTGTTCACTCCCACTGCGCACAATCCCAATGGTCCCAAACCCCTTCCCGTGCACTCCCACTGTACACAATCCCAATGGACCCAAACCCCTTCCCGTTCACTCCCACTGTCCACAATCCCAATGGAACCAAACCCCTTCCCGTTCACTCCCACTGTCCACAATACCAATGGACCCAAACCGCTTCCTGTTCACTCCCACTGTACACAATCCCAATGGACCCAAACCCCTTCCCCTTCACTCCCACTTTTCACAATCGGAATGGACCATAACCCCTCCCCATTCACCCCCACTGTCCACAATTGGAATGGACCGTAACCCCTCCCCATTCACACCAAATGTACAGATTCCCAAAGGACCGAAAGCCTTTCCCATTCATTCCCAGTGTCCACGATACCAATGGACCCAAACCCCTTCCCATTTACTCTCACTGTACACAATCCCAATGGACCCAAACCCCTTCCCCTTCACTCCCACTGTTCACAATCGGAATGGAGCATAACCCCTCCCCATTCACCCCCACTGTCCACAATCGGAATGGACCATAACCCCTCCCCATTCACCCCCACTGTCCACAATCGGAATGGACCGTAACCCCTCCCCATTCACACCAAATGTACAGATTCCCAAAGGACCGAAAGCCTTTCCCATTCATTCCCAGTCTCCACGATACCAATGGACCCAAACCCCTTCCCATTTACTCTCACTGTACACAAGCGCAATCGGCCCAAACCCCTTCCCGTTCACTCCCACGGTCCTTTATCCCAGTGGACACAAACCCCTTCCCATTCACTCCCACTGACCACAATCCCAATGTTTTCAAATGCCTTCCCGTTCACTCCCACTGTAAACAATCCCAAAGGACCCAAAACCCTTCCCGTTCACTCCCACCGTCCACAATCCCAATGGACCCAAACCCCTTCCCGTTCACTCCCACTGTCCACAATCCCAATGGACCCAAACCCCTTCCCGTTCACTCCCACTGTCCACAATCCCAATGGACCCAAACCCCTTCCCGTTCACTCCCACTGTCCACAAGCACAATGGACCCAAACCCCTTCCCGTTCACTCCCACTGCACACAATCCCAATGGACCCAATCCCCTTACCGTTCACTCCCACTGCACACAATACCATGGACCTGAAAAGCTTCACGTTCACTCCCACTGTACACAATCCCAAAGGATCCGAACCCCATCCCGTTCGCTCCCACTGTCCACAATCCAAATCAACCCAAACCCCTTCCCGTTCACTCCCACTGTACACAATCCCAATGGACCCAAACCCCTTCCCGTTCACTCCCACTGTACACAATCCCAATGGACCCAAACCCCTTCCCGTTCACTCCCACTGTCCACAATCCCAATGGACCCAAACCCCTTCCCGTTCACTCCCACTGTCCACAATCCCAATGGACCCAAACCCCTTCCCATTTCCTCCCACTGTCCGCAATCCCAATGGACCCAAACGTCTTCCAATTCACTCGCACTGTACACAATCCTAATGGACCAAAACCCCTTCCCGTTCACTCCAACTGTCCACAATCCCAATGGAATCAAGCCCCTTCCCATTCACTCCCATGGTACACAATCCCAATGGACCCAAACCCCTTCCCGTTCACTCCAACTGTACACAATCCCAACGGACAGAAACCGCTTCCCGTTCACTCCCACTGTACACAATCCCAATGGACACAAACCCCTTCCCGTTCACTCCCACTGTACACAATCCCAATGGACCCAAACCCCTTCCCGTTCACTCCCACTGTAAACAATCCCAATGAACCAAAACCCCTTGACGTTCACGCCCACTGTACACAATCCCAATGGACACAAACCTCTTCCCGTTCACTCCCATGGTACGCTTTCCGAATGGAAACAAACCACTTCCTGTTCACTCCCACTGCGCACAATCCCAATGGTGCCAAACCCCTTCCCGTTCACACCCACTGTACACAATCCCAGTGCACCCAAAAACTTTCACATTCACTCCCACTGACCACAATCCCAATGGATCCAAACACCTTCCCGTTCATCACTCTGTACACAATACCAATGGACCTAATCCCTTTCCAGTTCACTCCCACTGTAACAATTCCAATGGAATCAAAACCCTTCTCGTTCACGCCCACTGTCCACAATCCCAAAGGACCCAAACCCCTTCCCCTTCACTCCCACTGTACACAGTCCCAATGGTCCCAAACCCCTTCCCCTTCACTCCCACTGTTCACAATCGGAATGGACCGTAACCCGTCCCCATTCACCCCCACTGTCCACAATCGGAATGGACCGTAACCCCTCCCCATTCACACCAACTGTACAGATTCCCAAAGGAACGAAAGCCTTTCCCATTAATTCCCAGTGTCCACGATACCAATGGACCCAAACCCCTTCCCATTTACTCTCACTGTACACAATCCCAATGGACCCAAACCCCTTCCCCTTCACTCCCACTGTTCACACACGGAATGGACCATAACCCCTCCCCATTCACCCCCACTGTCCACAATCGGAATGGACCGTAACCCCTCCCCATTCACACCAAATGTACAGATTCCCAAAGGACTGAAAGCCTTTCCCATTCATTCCCAATGTCAACGATACCAATGGACACAAACCCCTTCCCATTTATTCTCACTGTACACAAGCGCAATCGGCCCAAACCCCTTCCCGTGCACTCCCACGGTCCTTTATCCCAGTGGACGCAAACCCCTTCCCTTTCACTCCCACTGTCCACAATCCCAATGTTTCCAAACGCCTTCCCGTTCACTCCCACTGTACAGAATCCCAATGGACCCAAACCCCTTCCCGTTCACTCCCACCGTCCACAATCCCAATGGACCCAAACCCCTTCCCGTTCACTCCCACTGTCCACAATCCCAATGGACCCAAATCCCTTCCCGTTCACTCCCACTGTCCACAGTCCCAATGGACCCAAACCCCTACCCGTTCACTCCCACTGCACACAATCCCAATGGACCCAAACCCCTTCCCGTTCACTCCCACTGCACACAATCCCAATGGACCCAAACCCCTTCCCATTCATTCCCACTGTCCACAATCCCAATGGACCCAAACCGCTTCCAGTTCACATCCCACTGTACACAATCCCAGAGGACCAAAACCCCTTCCCATTCACTCCCACTGTCCACAATCCCAATGGACCCAAGCCCCTTCCCTGCACTCCCATGGTACACAATCCCAATGGACCCAAACCACTTCCCGTTCACTCCAACTGTACACAATCCCAATGGACAGAAACCTATTCCCGTTCACTCCCACTGTCCACAATCCCAGTGGACCCAAACCCCTTCACGTTCAACCCCACTGTCCACAATCCCAATGGACCCAGAACCCTTCCCGTTCTCTCCCACTGTCCACAATCCCAACGGACCCAAACCCCTTCCCGTTCACTCCCACTGTCCATAATCCCAATGGTCCCAAACCCCTTCCCGCTCTCTCACACTGGACAGAATCCCAATGGACCCAAACACCTTCCCATTCATTCCCACTGTCCACAATCCCAATGGACCCAAACCGCTTCCAATTCACATCCCTTTGTACACAATCCCAATGGACCAAAACCCCTTCCCATTAACTCCCACTGTCCACAATCCCAATGGACCCAAGCCCCTTCCCATTCACTCCCATGGTACACAATCCCAATGGACCCAAACCCCTTCCCGTTCACTCCAACCGTACACAATCCCAATGGACAGAAAACCCTTCCCGTTCACTCCCACTGTCCACAATCCCAATGGACCCAAACCCCTTCCCGTTCAACACCACTGTCCACAATCCCAATGGACCCAAACCCCTTCCCGTTCTCTCCCACTGTCCACAATCCCAACGGACCCAAACACCTCTCCGTTCACTCCCACTATACACAATACCAGTGCACCCAAACCCCTTCCCGTTCACTCCCACTGTACACAATCCCAATGGACCCAAAAACCTTCACATTCACGCCCACTGTCCACAATCCCAAAGGACCCAAACCCCTTCCCGTTTACTCCCACTGTAACAATTCCAATGGAATCAAAACCCTTCTCGTTCACGCCCACTGTCCACAATCCCAAAGGACTCAAACCCCTTCGCCTTCACTCCCACTGTACACAATCCCAATGGACCCAAACCCCTTCCCGTTCACTCCCACTGTCCACAATACCAGTGCACCAAAAACCCTTCCCGTTCACTCCCACTGTACACAATCCCAATGGACCCAAACCCCTTCCCATTCACTCCAACTGTCCACAATCCCAATGGACCCAAACCGCTTCCTGTTCACTCCCACTGTACACAATCCCAATGGACCCAAACCCCTTCCCCTTCACTCCCACTGTTCACAATCGGAATGGACCGTAACCCCTCCCCATTCACCCCCACTGTCCACAATCGGAATGGACCATAACCCCTCCCCATTCACACCAACTGTACAGATTCCCAAAGGACCGAAAGCCTTTCCCATTCATTCCCAGTGTCCACGATACCAATGGACCCAAACCCCTTCCCACTTACTCTCACTGTACACAATCCCAATGGACCCAAACCCCTTCCCCTTCACTCCCACTGTTCACAATCGGAATGGACCGTAACCCCTCCCCATTCACCCCCACTGTCCACAATCGGAATGGACCGTAACCCCTCCCCATTCACACCAACTGTACTGATTCCCAAAGGACCGAAAGCCTTTCCCATTCATTCCCAGTGTCCACGATACCAATGGACACAAACACCTTCCCATTTACACTCACTGTACACCAGCGCAATCGGCCCAAACCCCTTCCCGTTCACTCCCACGGTCCTTTATCCCAGTGGACGCAAAGCCCTTCCCTTTCACTCCCACTGTACACAATCCGAATGGACCCAAACCCCTTCCCGTTCACTCCCACCGTCCACATTCCCAATGGACCCAAACCCCTTCCCGTTCACTCCCACTGTCCACAATCCCAATGGACCCAAACCCCTTCCCGTTCACTCCCACTGTCCACAGTCCCAATGGACCCAAACCCCTTCCCGTTCACTCCCACTGCACACAATCCCAATGGACGCAAACCCCTTCCCATTCACTCCCACTGCACACAATACCATGGACCTGAAAAGCTTCGCGTTCACTCCCACTGTACACAATCCCAAAGGATCCGAACCCCATCCCATTCACTCCCACTGTCCACAATCCAAATCGACCCAAACCCCTTCCCATTCATTCCCACTGTCCACAATCCAAATGGACCCAAACCGCTTCCAGTTCACATCCCACTGTACACAATCCCAGTGGACCAAAACCCCTTCCCATTCACTCCCACTGTCCAGAATCCCAATGGACCCAAGCCCCTTCCCTGCACTCCCATGGTACACAATCCCAATGGACCCAAACCCCTTCCCGTTCACTCCAACTGTACACAATCCCAATGGACAGAAACCTATTCCCGTTCAGTCCCACTGTCCACAATCCCAGTGGACCCAAACCCCTTCCCGTTCAACCCCACTGTCCACAATCCCAATGGACCCAAAACCCTTCCCGTTCTCTCCCACTGTCCACAATCCCAATGGACCCAAACCCCTTCCCGTTCACTCCCACTGTCCATAATCCCAATGGTCCCAAACCCCTTCCCGCTCTCTCACACTGGACAGAATCCCAATGGATCCAAACACCTTTCCATTCATTCCCACTGTCCACAATCCCAATGGACCCAAACCGCTTCCAATTCACATCCCACTGTACACAATCCGAATGGAACAAAACCCCTTCCCATTAACTCCCACTGTCCACAATCCCAATGGACCCAAGCCCCTTCCCTTTCACTCCCATGGTACACAATCCCAATGGACCCAAACCCCTTCCCGTTCACTCCCACTGTCCACAATCCCAATGGAACCAAGCCCCTTCCCATTCACTCCCATGGTACACAATCCCAATGGACCCAAACCCCTTCCCATTCACTCCAACCGTACACAATCCCAATGGACAGAAAACCCTTCCCGTTCACTCCCACTGTCCTCAATCCCAATGGACCCAAACGCCTTCCCGTTCAACACCACTGTCCACAATCCCAATGGACCCAAAACCCTTCCCGTTCTCTCTCACTGTCCACAATCCCAACGGACCCAAACACCTTTCCGTTCACTCCCACTGTACACAATCGGAATGGACCCAAACACCTTCCCGTTCACTCCCACTGTACACAATCCCAATGGAACCAAACCCCTTCCCGTTCACTCCCTCTGTACACAATCCCAATGAATCAAAACCCCTTGACGTTCACGCCCACTGTACATAATCCCAATGGAAACAAACCCCTTCCTGTTCACTCCCCCTGCGCACAATCCCAATGGTCCCAAACGCCTTCCCGTTCACTCCCACTGTACACAATCCCAGTGCACCCAAAAATCTTCACATTCACTCCCACTGTCCACAATCCCAATGGATACAAACCCCTTCCCGTTCATCACTCTGTGCACAATCCCAATGGACCCAAACCCCTTCCCGTTCACTCCCACTGTAACAATTCCAATGGAATCAAAACCCTTCTCGTTCACGCCCACTGTCCACAATCCCAAAGGACTCAAACCCCTTCCCGTTCACTCCCACTGTACACAATCCCAATGGACCCAAAACCCTTCCCGTTCACTCCCACCGTCCACAATCCCAATGGACCCAAACCCCTTCCCGTTCACTCCCACTGTCCACAATCCCAATGGACCCAAACCCCTTCCCGTTCACTCCCACTGTCCACAATCCCAATGGACCCAAACCCCTTCCCGTTCACTCCCACTGTCCACAAGCACAATGGACCCAAACCCCTTCCCGTTCACTCCCACTGCACACAATCCCAATGGACCCAATCCCCTTACCGTTCACTCCCTCTGCACACAATACCATGGACCTGAAAAGCTTCACGTTCACTCCCACTGTACACAATCCCAAAGGATCCGAACCCCATCCCGTTCGCTCCCACTGTCCACAATCCAAATCAACCCAAACCCCTTCCCGTTCACTCCCACTGTACACAATCCCAATGGACCCAAACCCCTTCCCGTTCACTCCCACTGTACACAATCCCAATGGACCCAAACCCCTTCCCGTTCACTCCCACTGTCCACAATCCCAATGGACCCAAACCCCTTCCCGTTCACTCCCACTGTCCACAATCCCAATGGACCCAAACCCCTTCCCATTTCCTCCCACTGTCCGCAATCCCAATGGACCCAAACGTCTTCCAATTCACTCGCACTGTACACAATCCTAATGGACCAAAACCCCTTCCCGTTCACTCCAACTGTCCACAATCCCAATGGAATCAAGCCCCTTCCCATTCACTCCCATGGTACACAATCGCAATGGACCCAAACCCCTTCCCGTTCACTCCAACTGTACACAATCCCAACGGACAGAAACCGCTTCCCGTTCACTCCCACTGTACACAATCCCAATGGACACAAACCCCTTCCCGTTCACTCCCACTGTACACAATCCCAATGGACCCAAACCCCTTCCCCTTCACTCCCACTGTTCACAATCGGAATGGACCGTAACCCCTCCCCATTCACCCCCACTGTCCACAATCGGAATGGACCGTAACCCCTCCCCATTCACACCAACTGTACTGATTCCCAAAGGACCGAAAGCCTTTCCCATTCATTCCCAGTGTCCACGATACCAATGGACACAAACACCTTCCCATTTACACTCACTGTACACCAGCGCAATCGGCCCAAACCCCTTCCCGTTCACTCCCACGGTCCTTTATCCCAGTGGACGCAAAGCCCTTCCCTTTCACTCCCACTGTACACAATCCGAATGGACCCAAACCCCTTCCCGTTCACTCCCACCGTCCACATTCCCAATGGACCCAAACCCCTTCCCGTTCACTCCCACTGTCCACAATCCCAATGGACCCAAACCCCTTCCCGTTCACTCCCACTGTCCACAGTCCCAATGGACCCAAACCCCTTCCCGTTCACTCCCACTGCACACAATCCCAATGGACGCAAACCCCTTCCCATTCACTCCCACTGCACACAATACCATGGACCTGAAAAGCTTCGCGTTCACTCCCACTGTACACAATCCCAAAGGATCCGAACCCCATCCCATTCACTCCCACTGTCCACAATCCAAATCGACCCAAACCCCTTCCCATTCA
This sequence comes from Isurus oxyrinchus, assembly GCA_026770705.1. Taxonomy (NCBI): domain Eukaryota; kingdom Metazoa; phylum Chordata; class Chondrichthyes; order Lamniformes; family Lamnidae; genus Isurus; species Isurus oxyrinchus. The sequence continues at coordinate 143,781 of JANJGN010000937.1, read as the reverse complement.
TTCCCACTGTCCACAATCCAAATGGACCCAAACCGCTTCCAGTTCACATCCCACTGTACACAATCCCAGTGGACCAAAACCCCTTCCCATTCACTCCCACTGTCCAGAATCCCAATGGACCCAAGCCCCTTCCCTGCACTCCCATGGTACACAATCCCAATGGACCCAAACCCCTTCCCGTTCACTCCAACTGTACACAATCCCAATGGACAGAAACCTATTCCCGTTCAGTCCCACTGTCCACAATCCCAGTGGACCCAAACCCCTTCCCGTTCAACCCCACTGTCCACAATCCCAATGGACCCAAAACCCTTCCCGTTCTCTCCCACTGTCCACAATCCCAATGGACCCAAACCCCTTCCCGTTCACTCCCACTGTCCATAATCCCAATGGTCCCAAACCCCTTCCCGCTCTCTCACACTGGACAGAATCCCAATGGATCCAAACACCTTTCCATTCATTCCCACTGTCCACAATCCCAATGGACCCAAACCGCTTCCAATTCACATCCCACTGTACACAATCCGAATGGAACAAAACCCCTTCCCATTAACTCCCACTGTCCACAATCCCAATGGACCCAAGCCCCTTCCCTTTCACTCCCATGGTACACAATCCCAATGGACCCAAACCCCTTCCCGTTCACTCCCACTGTCCACAATCCCAATGGAACCAAGCCCCTTCCCATTCACTCCCATGGTACACAATCCCAATGGACCCAAACCCCTTCCCATTCACTCCAACCGTACACAATCCCAATGGACAGAAAACCCTTCCCGTTCACTCCCACTGTCCTCAATCCCAATGGACCCAAACGCCTTCCCGTTCAACACCACTGTCCACAATCCCAATGGACCCAAAACCCTTCCCGTTCTCTCTCACTGTCCACAATCCCAACGGACCCAAACACCTTTCCGTTCACTCCCACTGTACACAATCGGAATGGACCCAAACACCTTCCCGTTCACTCCCACTGTACACAATCCCAATGGAACCAAACCCCTTCCCGTTCACTCCCTCTGTACACAATCCCAATGAATCAAAACCCCTTGACGTTCACGCCCACTGTACATAATCCCAATGGAAACAAACCCCTTCCTGTTCACTCCCCCTGCGCACAATCCCAATGGTCCCAAACGCCTTCCCGTTCACTCCCACTGTACACAATCCCAGTGCACCCAAAAATCTTCACATTCACTCCCACTGTCCACAATCCCAATGGATACAAACCCCTTCCCGTTCATCACTCTGTGCACAATCCCAATGGACCCAAACCCCTTCCCGTTCACTCCCACTGTAACAATTCCAATGGAATCAAAACCCTTCTCGTTCACGCCCACTGTCCACAATCCCAAAGGACTCAAACCCCTTCCCGTTCACTCCCACTGTACACAATCCCAATGGACCCAAAACCCTTCCCGTTCACTCCCACCGTCCACAATCCCAATGGACCCAAACCCCTTCCCGTTCACTCCCACTGTCCACAATCCCAATGGACCCAAACCCCTTCCCGTTCACTCCCACTGTCCACAATCCCAATGGACCCAAACCCCTTCCCGTTCACTCCCACTGTCCACAAGCACAATGGACCCAAACCCCTTCCCGTTCACTCCCACTGCACACAATCCCAATGGACCCAATCCCCTTACCGTTCACTCCCTCTGCACACAATACCATGGACCTGAAAAGCTTCACGTTCACTCCCACTGTACACAATCCCAAAGGATCCGAACCCCATCCCGTTCGCTCCCACTGTCCACAATCCAAATCAACCCAAACCCCTTCCCGTTCACTCCCACTGTACACAATCCCAATGGACCCAAACCCCTTCCCGTTCACTCCCACTGTACACAATCCCAATGGACCCAAACCCCTTCCCGTTCACTCCCACTGTCCACAATCCCAATGGACCCAAACCCCTTCCCGTTCACTCCCACTGTCCACAATCCCAATGGACCCAAACCCCTTCCCATTTCCTCCCACTGTCCGCAATCCCAATGGACCCAAACGTCTTCCAATTCACTCGCACTGTACACAATCCTAATGGACCAAAACCCCTTCCCGTTCACTCCAACTGTCCACAATCCCAATGGAATCAAGCCCCTTCCCATTCACTCCCATGGTACACAATCGCAATGGACCCAAACCCCTTCCCGTTCACTCCAACTGTACACAATCCCAACGGACAGAAACCGCTTCCCGTTCACTCCCACTGTACACAATCCCAATGGACACAAACCCCTTCCCGTTCACTCCCACTGTACACAATCCCAATGGACCCAAACCCCTTCCCGTTCACTCCCACTGTAAACAATCCCAATGAACCAAATCCCCTTGACGTTCACGCCCACTGTACACAATCCCAATGGACACAAACCTCTTCCCGTTCACTCCCATGGTACGCTTTCCGAATGGAAACAAACCACTTCCTGTTCACTCCCACTGCGCACAATCCCAATGGTGCCAAACCCCTTCCCGTTCACACCCACTGTACACAATCCCAGTGCACCCAAAAACTTTCACATTCACTCCCACTGACCACAATCCCAATGGATCCAAACACCTTCCCGTTCATCACTCTGTACACAATACCAATGGACCTAATCCCTTTCCAGTTCACTCCCACTGTAACAATTCCAATGGAATCAAAACCCTTCTCGTTCACGCCCACTGTCCACAATCCCAAAGGACCCAAACCCCTTCCCCTTCACTCCCACTGTACACAGTCCCAATGGTCCCAAACCCCTTCCCCTTCACTCCCACTGTTCACAATCGGAATGGACCGTAACCCGTCCCCATTCACCCCCACTGTCCACAATCGGAATGGACCGTAACCCCTCCCCATTCACACCAACTGTACAGATTCCCAAAGGAACGAAAGCCTTTCCCATTAATTCCCAGTGTCCACGATACCAATGGACCCAAACCCCTTCCCATTTACTCTCACTGTACACAATCCCAATGGACCCAAACCCCTTCCCCTTCACTCCCACTGTTCACACACGGAATGGACCATAACCCCTCCCCATTCACCCCCACTGTCCACAATCGGAATGGACCGTAACCCCTCCCCATTCACACCAAATGTACAGATTCCCAAAGGACTGAAAGCCTTTCCCATTCATTCCCAATGTCAACGATACCAATGGACACAAACCCCTTCCCATTTATTCTCACTGTACACAAGCGCAATCGGCCCAAACCCCTTCCCGTGCACTCCCACGGTCCTTTATCCCAGTGGACGCAAACCCCTTCCCTTTCACTCCCACTGTCCACAATCCCAATGTTTCCAAACGCCTTCCCGTTCACTCCCACTGTACAGAATCCCAATGGACCCAAACCCCTTCCCGTTCACTCCCACCGTCCACAATCCCAATGGACCCAAACCCCTTCCCGTTCACTCCCACTGTCCACAATCCCAATGGACCCAAATCCCTTCCCGTTCACTCCCACTGTCCACAGTCCCAATGGACCCAAACCCCTACCCGTTCACTCCCACTGCACACAATCCCAATGGACCCAAACCCCTTCCCGTTCACTCCCACTGCACACAATCCCAATGGACCCAAACCCCTTCCCATTCATTCCCACTGTCCACAATCCCAATGGACCCAAACCGCTTCCAGTTCACATCCCACTGTACACAATCCCAGAGGACCAAAACCCCTTCCCATTCACTCCCACTGTCCACAATCCCAATGGACCCAAGCCCCTTCCCTGCACTCCCATGGTACACAATCCCAATGGACCCAAACCACTTCCCGTTCACTCCAACTGTACACAATCCCAATGGACAGAAACCTATTCCCGTTCACTCCCACTGTCCACAATCCCAGTGGACCCAAACCCCTTCACGTTCAACCCCACTGTCCACAATCCCAATGGACCCAGAACCCTTCCCGTTCTCTCCCACTGTCCACAATCCCAACGGACCCAAACCCCTTCCCGTTCACTCCCACTGTCCATAATCCCAATGGTCCCAAACCCCTTCCCGCTCTCTCACACTGGACAGAATCCCAATGGACCCAAACACCTTCCCATTCATTCCCACTGTCCACAATCCCAATGGACCCAAACCGCTTCCAATTCACATCCCTTTGTACACAATCCCAATGGACCAAAACCCCTTCCCATTAACTCCCACTGTCCACAATCCCAATGGACCCAAGCCCCTTCCCATTCACTCCCATGGTACACAATCCCAATGGACCCAAACCCCTTCCCGTTCACTCCAACCGTACACAATCCCAATGGACAGAAAACCCTTCCCGTTCACTCCCACTGTCCACAATCCCAATGGACCCAAACCCCTTCCCGTTCAACACCACTGTCCACAATCCCAATGGACCCAAACCCCTTCCCGTTCTCTCCCACTGTCCACAATCCCAACGGACCCAAACACCTCTCCGTTCACTCCCACTATACACAATACCAGTGCACCCAAAAACCTTCACATTCACGCCCACTGTCCACAATCCCAAAGGACCCAAACCCCTTCCCGTTTACTCCCACTGTAACAATTCCAATGGAATCAAAACCCTTCTCGTTCACGCCCACTGTCCACAATCCCAAAGGACTCAAACCCCTTCGCCTTCACTCCCACTGTACACAATCCCAATGGACCCAAACCCCTTCCCGTTCACTCCCACTGTCCACAATACCAGTGCACCAAAAACCCTTCCCGTTCACTCCCACTGTCCACAATCCCAATGGACCCAAACCCCTTCCCATTCACTCCAACTGTCCACAATCCCAATGGACCCAAACCGCTTCCTGTTCACTCCCACTGTACACAATCCCAATGGACCCAGCCCCTTCCCCTTCACTCCCACTGTTCACAATCGGAATGGACCGTAACCCCTCCCCATTCACCCCCACTGTCCACAATCGGAATGGACCGTAACCCCTCCCCATTCACACCAACTGTACAGATTCCCAAAGGACCGAAAGCCTTTCCCATTCATTCCCAGTGTCCACGATACCAATGGACCCAAACCCCTTCCCACTTACTCTCACTGTACACAATCCCAATGGACCCAAACCCCTTCCCCTTCACTCCCACTGTTCACAATCGGAATGGACCGTAACCCCTCCCCATTCACCCCCACTGTCCACAATCGGAATGGACCGTAACCCCTCCCCATTCACACCAACTGTACTGATTCCCAAAGGACCGAAAGCCTTTCCCATTCATTCCCAGTGTCCACGATACCAATGGACACAAACCCCTTCCCATTTACACTCACTGTACACAAGCGCAATCGGCCCAAACCCCTTCCCGTTCACTCCCACGGTCCTTTATCCCAGTGGACGCAAACCCCTTCCCTTTCACTCCCACTGTACACAATCCGAATGGACCCAAACCCCTTCCCGTTCACTCCCACCGTCCACATTCCCAATGGACCCAAACCCCTTCCCGTTCACTCCCACTGTCCACAATCCCAATGGACCCAAACCCCTTCCCGTTCACTCCCACTGACAACAGTCCCAATGGACCCAAACCCCTTCCCGTTCACTCCCACTGCACACAATCCCAATGGACGCAAACCCCTTCCCATTCACTCCCACTGCACACAATACCATGGACCTGAAAAGCTTCGCGTTCACTCCCACTGTACACAATCCCAAAGGATCCGAACCCCATCCCATTCACTCCCACTGTCCACAATCCAAATCGACCCAAACCCCTTCCCATTCATTCCCACTGTCCACAATCCAAATGGACCCAAACCGCTTCCAGTTCACATCCCACTGTACACAATCCCAGTGGACCAAAACCCCTTCCCATTCACTCCCACTGTCCACAATCCCAATGGACCCAAGCCCCTTCCCTGCACTCCCATGGTACACAATCCCAATGGACCCAAACCCCTTCCCGTTCACTCCAACTGTACACAATCCCAATGGACAGAAACCTATTCCCGTTCAGTCCCACTGTCCACAATCCCAGTGGAGCCAAACCCCTTCCCGTTCAACCCCACTGTCCACAATCCCAATGGACCCAAAACCCTTCCCGTTCTCTCCCACTGTCCACAATCCCAACGGACCCAAACCCCTTCCCGTTCACTCCCACTGTCCATAATCCCAATGGTCCCAAACCCCTTCCCGCTCTCTCACACTGGACAGAATCCCAATGGATCCAAACACCTTTCCATTCATTCCCACTGTCCACAATCCCAATGGACCCAAACCGCTTCCAATTCACATCCCACTGTACACAATCCGAATGGAACAAAACCCCTTCCCATTAACTCCCACTGTCCACAATCCCAATGGACCCAAGCCCCTTCCCTTTCACTCCCATGGTACACAATCCCAATGGACCCAAACCCCTTCCCGTTCACTCCCACTGTCCACAATCCCAATGGAACCAAGCCCCTTCCCATTCACTCCCATGGTACACAATCCCAATGGACCCAAACCCCTTCCCATTCACTCCAACCGTACACAATCCCAATGGACAGAAAACCCTTCCCGTTCACTCCCACTGTCCTCAATCCCAATGGACCCAAACGCCTTCCCGTTCAACACCACTGTCCACAATCCCAATGGACCCAAAACCCTTCCCGTTCTCTCTCACTGTCCACAATCCCAACGGACCCAAACACCTTTCCGTTCACTCCCACTGTACACAATCGGAATGGACCCAAACACCTTCCCGTTCACTCCCACTGTACACAATCCCAATGGAACCAAACCCCTTCCCGTTCACTCCCTCTGTACACAATCCCAATGAATCAAAACCCCTTGACGTTCACGCCCACTGTACATAATCCCAATGGAAACAAACCCCTTCCTGTTCACTCCCCCTGCGCACAATCCCAATGGTCCCAAACGCCTTCCCGTTCACTCCCACTGTACACAATCCCAGTGCACCCAAAAATCTTCACATTCACTCCCACTGTCCACAATCCCAATGGATACAAACCCCTTCCCGTTCATCACTCTGTGCACAATCCCAATGGACCCAAACCCCTTCCCGTTCACTCCCACTGTAACAATTCCAATGGAATCAAAACCCTTCTCGTTCACGCCCACTGTCCACAATCCCAAAGGACTCAAACCCCTTCCCGTTCACTCCCACTGTACACAATCCCAATGGACCCAAAACACTTCCCGTTCACTCCCACTGTCCACAATCCCAATGGACCCAAACCCCTTCCCCTTCACTCCCACTGTACACAATCCCAATGGACCCAAACCCCTTCCCGTTCACTCCCACTGTACACAATCCCAATGGACCCAAACCCCTTCCCATTCACTCCGACTGTCCACAATCCCAATGGACCAAAACCCTTCCCGTTCACTCCCACTGTACACAATCCCAATGGACCCAAACCCCTTCCCATTCACTCCCACTGTCCACAATCCCAATGGACCCAAAACCCTTCCCGTTCACTCCCACTGTACACAATCCCAATGGACCCAAACCCCTTCCCATTCACTCCCACTGTCCACAATCCCAATGGACCCAAACCGCTTCCTGTTCACTCCCACTGTACACAATCCCAATGGACCCAAACCCCTTCCCCTTCACTCCCACTGTTCACAATCGGAATGGACCGTAACCCCTCCCCATTCACCCCCACTGTCCACAATCGGAATGGACCGTAACCCCTCCCCATTCACACCAACTGTACAGATTCCCAAAGGAACGAAAGCCTTTCCCATTCATTCCCAGTGTCCACGATACCAATGGACCCAAACCCCTTCCCATTTACTCTCACTGTACACAATCCCAATGGACCCAAACCCCTTCCCCTTCACTCCCACTGTTCACAATCAGAATGGACCGTAACCCCTCTCCATTCACCCCCACTGTCCACAATCGGAATGGACCGTAACCCCTGCCCATTCACACCAAATGTACAGATTCCCAAAGGACCGAAAGCCTTTCCCATTCATTCCCAGTGTCCACGATACCAATGGACCCAAACCCCTTCCCATTTACTCTCACTGTACACAAGCGCAATCGGCCCAAACCCCTTCACTTTCACTCCCACGGTCCTTTATCCCAGTGGACGCAAACCCCTTCCCTTTCACTCCCACTGTCCACAATCCCAATGTTTCCAAACGCCGTCCCTTTCACTCCCACTGTCCACAATCCCAATGGACCCAAACCCCTTCCCGTTCACTCCCACTGTCCACAATCCCAATGGACCCAAACCCCTTCCCGTTCACTCCCACTGCACACAATCCCAATGGATCCAAACCCCTTACCGTTCAGTCCCACTGCACACAATACCATGGACCTGAAAAGCTTCACGTTCACTCCCACTGCACACAATCCCAAAGGATCCGAACCCCATCCCGTTCACTCCCACTGTCCACAATCCAAATCGACCCAAACCCCTTCCCATTCATTCCCACTGTCCACAATCCCAATGGACCCAAACCGCTTCCAGTTCACATCCCACTGTACACAATCCCAATGGACCAAAACCCCTTCCTGTTCACTCCCACTGTCCACAATCCCAATGGACCCAAGCCCCTTCCCTGCACTCCCATGGTACACAATCCCAATGGACCCAAACCCCTTCCCATTCACCCCAACTGTACACAATCCCAATGGACAGAAACCTATTCCCGTTCACTCCCACTGTCCACAATCCCAAAGGACCCAAACCCCTTCCCGTTCACTCCCACCGTCCACAATCCCAATGGACCCAAACCCCTTCCCGTTCACTCCCACTGTCCACAAGCCCAATGGACCCAAACCCCTTCCTGTTCACTCCCACTGCACACAATCCCAATGGACCCAATCCCCTTACCGTTTACTCCCACTGTCCAAAATCCCAATGGACCCAAACCCCTTCCCGTTCACTCCCACTGTCCAAAATCCCAATGGATCCAAACCCCTTACCGTTCACTCCCACTGCACACAATACCATGGACCTGAAAAGCTTCATGTTCACTCCCACTGTACACAATCCCAAAGGATCCGAACCCCATCCCGTTCGCTCCCACCGTCCACAATCCAAATCAACCCAAACCCCTTCCCGTTCTCTCCCACTGTATACAATCCCAATGGACCCAAACCCCTTCCCGTTCACTCCCACTGTACACAATCCCAATGGACCCAAACCCCTTCCCGTTCACTCCCACTGTCCACAATCCCAATGGACCCAAACCCCTTCCCGTTCACTCCCACTGTCCACATTCCCAATGGACCCAAACCCCGTCCCATTTCCTCCCACTGTACCGCAATCCCAATGGACCCAAACGTCTTCCAATTCACTCGCACTGTACACAATCCTAATGGACCAAAACCCCTTCCCGTTCACTCCAACTGTCCACAATCCCAATGGAATCAAGCCCCTTCCCATTCACTCCCATGGTACACAATCCCAAAGGACCCAAACCCCTTCCCGTTCACTCCAACTGTACACAATCCCAACGGACAGAAACCGCTTCCCGTTCACTCCCACTGTACACAATCCCAATGGACACAAACCCCTTCCAGTTCACTCCCACTGTACACAATCCCAATGGACCCAAACCCCTTCCCGTTCACTCCCACTGTACACAATCCCAATGAACCAAAACCCCTTGACGTTCACGCCCACTGTACACAATCCCAATGGACACAAACCCCTTCCCGTTCACTCCCATGGTACGCTTTCCGACTGGAAACAAACCACTTCCTGTTCACTCCCACTGTGCACAATCCCAATGGTGCCAAACCCCTTCCCGTTCACTCCCACTGTACACAATCCCAGTGCACCCAAAAACCTTCACATTCACTCCCACTGACCACAAACCCAATGGATCCAAACACCTTCCCGTTCATCACTCTGTACACAATCCCAATGGACCCAATCCCTTTCCAGTTCACTCCCACGGTAACAATTCCAATGGAATCAAAACCCTTCTCGTTCACGCCCACTGTCCACAATCCCAAAGGACCCAAACCCCTTCACCTTCACTCCCACTGTACACAATCCCAATGGACCCAAACCCCTTCCCTTTCACTCCCACTGTACACAATCCCAATGGACCCAAACCCCTTCCCGTTCACTCCCACTGTCCACAATCCCAATGGACCCAAATCCCTTCCCGTTCACTCCCACTGTCCACAATCCCAATGGACCCAAACCCCTTCCCATTCACTCCCACTGTCCACAATCCCAATGGACCCAAACCGCTTCCTGTTCACTCCCACTGTGCACAATCCCAATGGACCCAAACCCCTTCCCCTTCACTTCCACTGTTCACAATCGGAATGGACCGTAACCCCTCCCCATTCACCCCCACAGTCCACAATCGGAATGGACCGTAACCCCTCCCCATTCACACCAACTGTACAGATTCCCAAAGGAACGAAAGCCTTTCCCATTCATTCCCAGTGTGCACGATACCAATGGACCCAAACCCCTTCCCATTTACTCTCACTGTACACAATCCCAATGGACCAAAACCCCTTCCCCTTCACTCCCACTGTTCACAATCGGAATGGACCGTAACCCCTCCCCATTCACCCCCACTGTCCACAATCGGAATGGACCGTAACCCCTCCCCATTCACACCAAATGTACAGATTCCCAAAGGACTGAAAGCCTTTCCCATTCATTCCCAGTGTCCACGATACCAATGGACCCAAACCCCTTCCCATTTACTCTCACTGTACACAAGCGCAATCGGCCCAAACCCCTTCCCGTTCACTCCCACGGTCCTTTATCCCAGTGGACGCAAACCCCTTCCCGTTCACTCCCACTGTCCACAATCCCAATGTTTCCAAACGCCTTCCCGTTCACTCCCACTGTACACAATCCCAATGGACCCAAACCCCTTCCTGTTCACTCCCACCGTCCACAATCCCAATGGACCCAAACCCCTTCCTGTTCACTCCCACTGTCCACAATCCCAATGGACCCGAACCCCTTCCCGTTCACTCCCACTGTCCACAATCACAATGGACCCAAAACCCCTTCCCGTTCACTCCCACTGCACACAATACCATGGACCTGAAAATCTTCACGTTCACTCCCACTGTTCACAATCCCAAAGGATCCGAACCCCATCCCGTTCACTCCCACTGTCCACAATCCAAATCGGCCCAAACCCCTTCCCATTCATTCCCACTGTCCACAATCCCAATGGACCCAAACCGCTTCCAGTTCACATCCCACTGTACACAATCCCAATGGACCAAAACCCCTTCCCATTCACTCCCACTGTCCACAATCCCAATGGACCCAAGCCCCTTCCCTGCACTCCCATGGTACACAATCCCAATGGACCCAAACCCCTTCCCGTTCACCCCAACTGTACACAATCCCAATGGACAGAAATCTATTCCCGTTCACTCCCACTGTCCACAATCCCAATGGACCCAATCCCCTTCCCGTTCAACCCCACTGTCCACAATCCCAATGGACCCAAAACCCTTCCTGTTCTCTCCCACTGTCCACAGTCCCAACGGACCCAAACCCCTTCCCGTTAACTCCCACTGTACACAATCCCAATGGACCCAAACCCCTTCACGTTCACTCCCACTGTACACAATCCCAATGGACCCAAACCCCTTCCCGTTCACTCCCACTGTCCACAATCGCAATGGACCGAAAACCCTTCCCGTTCACTCCCACTGTCCACAATCCCAATGGACCCAAACCGCTTCCTGTTCACTCCCACTGCACACAATCCCAATGGACCCAAACCCCTTCCCCTTCACTCCCACTGTTCACAATCGGAATGGACCGTAACCCCTCCCCATTCACCCCCACTGTCCACAATCGGAATGGACCGTAACCCCTCCCCATTCACACCAACTGTACAGATTCCCAAAGGACCGAAATGCTTTCCAATTCATTCCCAGTGTCCACGATACCAATGGACCCAAACCCCTTCCCATTTACTCTCACTGTACACAATCCCAATGGGCCCAAACCCCTTCCCCTTAACTCCCACTGTTCACAATCGGAAAGTACCGTAACCCCTCCCCATTCACCCCCACTGTCCACAATCGGAATGGACCGTAACCCCTCCCCATTCACACCAAATGTAGAGATTCCCAAAGGACCGAAAGCCTTTCCCATTAATTCCCAGTGTCCACGATACCAATGGACCCAAACACCTTCCCATTTACTCTCACTGTACACAAGCGCAATCGGCCCAAACCCCTTCCCGTTCACTCCCACGGTCCTTTATCCCAGTGGACGCAAACACCTTCCCTTACACTCCCACTGTCCACAATCCCAATGTCTCCAAACGCCTTCCCGTTCACTCCCACTGTACACAATCCCAAAGGACCCAAACCCGTTCACGTTCACTCCCACCATCCACAATCCCAATAGACCCAAACCCCTTCCCGTTCACTCCCACTGTACACAATCCCAAAGGACCCAAACCCCTTCCCGTTCACTCCCACTGTCCACAATCCCAATGCACCCAAACCCCTTCCCGTTCACTCCCACTGCACACAATCCCAATGGACCCAATCCCCTTTCCGTTCACTCCCACTGCACACAATACCATGGACCTGAAAAGCTTCACATTCACTCCCACTGTACACAATCCCAAAGGATCCAAACCCCATCCCGTTCGCTCCCACTGTCCACAATCCAAATCAACCCAAACCCCTTCCCGTTCACTCCCACTGTACACAATCCCAATGGACCCAAACCCCTTCCCGTTCACTCCCACTGTACACAATACCAATGGACCCAAACCCCTTCCCATTCACTCCCACTGTCCACAATCCCAATGGACCCAAACCCCTTCTCATTTCCTCCCACTGTCCACAATCCCAATGGACCCAAACGTCTTCCAATTCACTCGCACTGTACACAATCCTAAATGGACCAAAACCCCTTCCCGTTCACTCCAGCTGTCCACAATCCCAATGGAATCAAGCCCCTTCCCATTCACTCCCATGCTACACAATCCCAATGGAACCAAACCCCTTACCGTTCACTCCAACTGTACACAATCCCAAAGGACACAAACCCCTTCCAGTTCACTCCCACTGTACACAATCCCAATGGACCCAAACCCCTTCCCGTTCACTCCCACTGTACACAATCCCAATGAACCAAAACCCCTTGACGTTCACACCCACTGTACACAATCCCAATGGTCCCAAACCCCTTCCCGTTCACTCCCACTGTAAACAATCCCAGTGCACCCAAAAACCTTCTCGTTCACGCCCACTGTCCACAATCCCAAAGGACCCAAACGCCTTCCCATTCACTCCCACTGTACACAATCCCAATGGACCCAAACCCCTTCCCATTCACTCCCACTGTACACAATCCCAATGGACCCAAACCCCTTCCCGTTCACTCCCACTGTCCACAATCCCAATGGACCCAAAACCCTTCCCGTTCACTCCCACTGTACACAATCCCAATGGACCCAATCCCCTTCCCATTCACTCCAACTGTCCACAATCCCAATGGACCCAAACCCCTTCCCGTTCACTCCCACTGCACACAATCCCAATGGATCCAAACCCCTTACCGTTCACTCCCACTGCACACAATACCATGGACCTGAAAAGCTTCACGTTCACTCCCACTGCACACAATCCCAAAGGATCCGAACCCCATCCCGTTCACTCCCACTGTCCACAATCCAAATCGACCGAAACCCCTTCCCATTCATTCCCACTGTCCACAATCCCAATGGACCCAAACCGCTTCCCATTCACTCCCACTGTCGACAATCCCAATGGACCCAAGCCCCTTCCCTGCACTCCCATGGTACACAATCCCAATGGACCCAAACCCCTTCACGTTCACCCCAACTGTACACAATCCCAATGGACAGAAACCTATTCCCGTTCACTCCCACTGTCCACAATCCCAAAGGACCCAAACCCCTTCCCGTTCACTCCCACCGTCCACAATCCCAATGGACCCAAACCCCTTCCCGTTCACTCCCACTGTCCACAATCCCAATGCACCCAAACCCCTTCCCGTTCACTCCCACTGTCCACAATCCCAATGGACCCAAACCCCTTCCTGTTCACTCCCACTGCACACAATCCCAATGGACCCAATCCCCCTACCGTTCACTCCCACTGCACACAATCCCAATGGACCCAATCCCCCTACCGTTCACTCCCACTGCACACAATACCATGGACCTGAAAAGCTTCACGTTCACTCCCACTGTACACAATCCCAAAGGATCCGAACCCCATCCCGTTCGCTCCCACTGTCCACAATCCAAATCAACCCAAACCCCTTCCCGTTCACTCCCACTGTACACAATCCCAATGGACCCAAACCCCTTCCCGTTCACTCCCACTGTACACAATCCCAATGGACCCAAACCCCTTCCCGTTCACTCCCACTGTCCACAATCCCAATGGACCCAAACCCCTTCCCGTTCACTCCCACTGTCCACAATCCCAATGGACCCAAACCCCTTCCCATTCGCTCCCACTGTCCACAATCCAAATCAACCCAAACCCCTTCCCGTTCACTCCCACTGTACACAATCACAATGGACCCAAACCCCTTCCCCTTCACTCCCACTGTTCACAATCGGAATGGACCATAACCCCTCCCCATTCACCCCCACTGTCCACAATCGGAATGGACCGTAACCCCTCCCCTTTCACACCAAATGTACAGATTCCCAAAGGACCGAAAGCCTTTCCCATTCATTCCCAGACTCCACGATACCAATGGACACAAACCCCTTCCCATTTACACTCACTGTACACAAGCGCAATCGGCCCAAACCCCTTCCCGTTCACTCCCACGATCCTTTATCCCAGTGGACGCAAACCCCTTCCCTTTCACTCCCACTGTCCACAATCCCAATGTTTCCAAACGCCTTCCCTTTCTCTCCCACTGTACACAATCCCAATGGACCCAAACCCCTTCCCGTTCACTCCCACTGTCCACAATCCCAATGGACCCAAACCCCTTCCCGTTCACTCCCACTGCACACAATCCCAATGGACCCAAACCCCTTCCCATTCACTCCCACTGCACACAATACCATGGACCTGAAAAGCTTCACATTCACTCCCACTGTACACAATCCCAAAGGATCCAAACCCCATCCCGTTCGCTCCCACTGTCCACAATCCAAATCAACCCAAACCCCTTCCCGTTCACTCCCACTGTACACAATCCCAAGGGACCCAAACCCCTTCCCGTTCACTCCCACTGTACACAATACCAATGGACCCAAACCCCTTCCCGTTCACTCCCACTGTCCACAATCCCAATGGACCCAAACCCCTTCCCTTTCACTCCCACTGTACACAATCCCAATGGACCCAAACCCCTTCCCTTTCACTCCCACTGTACACAATCCCAATGGACCCAAACCCCTTCCCATTCACTCCCACTGTCCACAATCCCAATGGACCCAAACCCCTTCCCATCTCCTCCCACTGTCCACAATCCCAATGGACCCCAACGTCTTCCAATTCACTCGCACTGTACACAATCCTAAATGGACCAAAACCCCTTCCCGTTTACTCCAGCTGTCCACAATCCCAATGGAATCAAGCCCCTTCCCATTCACTCCCATGCTACACAATCCCAATGGACCCAAACCCCTTACCGTTCACTCCAACTGTACACAATCCCAACGGACAGAAACCGCTTCCCGTTCACTCCCACTGTACACAATCCCAATGGACCCAAACCCCTTCCCGTTCACTCCCACTGTACACAATCCCAATGAACCAAAACCCCTTGACGTTCACGCCCACTGTACACAATCCCAATGGACCCAAACCCCTTCCCGTTCACTCCCACTGTACACAATCCCAATGGACCCAAACCCCTTCCCGTTCACTCCCACTGTACACAATCCCAATGGACCCAAAACCCTTCCCGTTCACTCCCACTGTACACAATCCCAATGGACCCAAACCCCTTCCCGTTCACGCCCACTGTCCACAATCACAATGGACCCAAACCCCTTCCCGTTCACTCCCATGTTACGCTTTCCGAATGGAAACAAACCACTTCCTGTTCACTCCCATTGCGCACAAGCCCAATGGTCCCAAACCCCTTCCCGTTCACTCCCACTGTAAACAATCCCAGTGCACCCAAAAACCTTCTCGTTCACGCCCACTGTCCACAATCCCAAAGGACCCAAACCCCTTCCCCTTCACTCCCACTGTACACAATCCCAATGGAACCAAACCCCTTCCCATTCACTCCCACTGTACACAATCCCAATGGACCCAAACCACTTCCCGTTCACTCCAACTGTACAGAATCCCAATGGACCCAAACCCCTTCCCGTTCACTCCCACTGTACACAATCCCAATGGACCCAAACCCCTTCCCATTCACTCCCACTGACCACAATCCCAATGGATCCAAACCCCTTCCCATTCACTCCCACTGACCACAATCCCAATGGATCCAAACCCCTTCCCATTCATCACTCTGTACACAATCCCAATGGACCCAATCCCTTTCCAGTTCACTCCCACTGTAACAATTCCAATGGAATCAAAACCCTTCTGGTTCACGCCCACTGTCCACATTCCCAAAGGACCCAAACCCCTTCCCCTTCACTCCCACTGTACACAATCCCAATGGACCCAAACCCCTTCCCATTCACTCCCACTGTACACAATCCCAATGGACCCAAACCCCTTCCCGTTCACTCCCACTGTCCACAATCCCAACGGACCCAAACCCCTTCCCGTTCACTCCCACTGTCCACAATCCCAATGGACCCAAAACCCTTCCCGTTCACTCCAACTGTACACAATCCCAATGGACCCAAACCCCTTCCCATTCACTCCCACTGTCCACAATCCCAATGGACCCAAACCCCTTCCCGTTCACTCCCACTGCACACAATCCCAATGGATCCAAACCCCTTACCGTTCACTCCCACTGCACACAATACCATGGACCTGAAAAGCTTCACGTTCACTCCCACTGCACACAATCCCAAAGGATCCGAACCCCATCCCGTTCACTCCCACTGTCCACAATCCAAATCGACCCAAACCCCTTCCCATTCATTCCCACTGTCCACAATCCCAATGGACCCAAACCCCTTCCCGTTCACTCCCACTGTCCAGAATCCCAATGGACCCAAACCCCTTCCCGTTCACTCCCACTGTCCACAATCCCAATGGACCCAAACCCCTTCCCGTTCACTCCCACTGTCCACAAGCCCAATGGACCCAAACCCCTTCCCGCTCACTCCCACTGTACACAATCCCAATGGACCCAAACCCCTTCCCGTTCACTCCCACTGTCCACAAGCCCAATGGACCCAAACCCCTTCCCGTTCACTCCCACTGTCCACAATCCCAATGGTCCCAAACCCCTTCCCATTCACTCCCACTGTCCACAATCCCAATGGACCCAAACCCCTTCCCGTTCTCTCCCACTATACACAATCCCAATGGACCCAAACCCCTTCCTGTTCACTCCCACTGCACACAATCCCAATGGACCCAATCCCCCTACCGTTCACTCCCACTGCACACAATACCATGGACCTGAAAAGCTTCACGTTCACTCCCACTGTACACAATCCCAAAGGATCCGAACCCCATCCCGTTCGCTCCCACTGTCCACAATCCAAATCAACCCAAAACACCTTCCCGTTCACTCCCACTGTACACAATCCCAATGGACCCAAACCCCTTCCCGTTCACTCCCACTGTACACAATCCCAATGGACCCAAACCCCTTCCCGTTCACTCCCACTGTCCAGAATCCCAATGGACCCAAACCCCTTCCCGTTCACTCCCACTGTCCACAATCCCAATGGACCCAAACCCCTTCCCATTTCCTCCCACTGTACCGCAATCCCAATGGACCCAAACGTCTTCCAATTCACTCGCACTGTACACAATCCTAATGGACCAAAACCCCTTCCCGTTCACTCCAACTGTCCACAATCCCAATGGAATCAAGCCACTTCCCATTCACGCCCATGGTACACAATCCCAATGGACCCAAACCCCTTCCCGTTCACTCCAACTGTACACAATCCCAACGGACAGAAACCGCTTCCCTTTCACTCCCACTGTACACAATCCCAATGGACAAAAACCCCTTCCCGTTCACTCCCACTGTACACAATCCCAATGGACCCAAACCCCTTCCCGTTCACTCCCACTGTACACAATCCCAATGGACCCAAAACCCTTCCCGTTCACTCCCACTGTACACAATCCCAATGGACCCAAACACCTTCCCGTTCACTCCCACTGTCCACAATCCCAATGAACCAAAACCCCTTGACGTTCACGCCCACTGTACACAATCCCAATGGACATAAACCCCTTCCCGTTCACTCCCATGGTACGCTTTCCGAATGGAAACAAACCACTTCCTGTTCACTCCCACTGTGCACAATCCCAATGGTGCCAAACCCCTTCCCGTTCACTCCCACTGTACACAATCCCAGTGCACCCAAAAACCTTCACATTCACTCCCACTGACCACAATCCCAATGGATCCAAACACCTTCCCGTTCATCACTCTGTACACAATCCCAATGGACCCAATCCCTTTCCAGTTCACTCCCACTGTAACAATTCCAATGGAATCAAAACCCTTCTCGTTCACGCCCACTATCCACAATCCCAAAGGACCCAAACCCCTTCCCCTTCACTCCCACTGTACACAATCCCAATGGACCCAAACCCCTTCCCGTTCACTCCCACTGTACACAATCCCAATGGACCCAAACCCCTTCCCGTTCACTCCCACTGTCCACAATCCCAATGGACCCAAACCCCTTCCCATTCACTCCCACTGTCCACAATCCCAATGGACCCAAACCGCTTCCTGTTCACTCCCACTGTACACAATCCCAATGGACCCAAACCCCTTCCCCTTCACTCCCACTGTTCACAATCGGAATGGACCGTAACCCCTCCCCATTCACCCCCACTGTCCACAATCGGAATGGACCGTAACCCCTCCCCATTCACACCAACTGTACAGATTCCCAAAGGAACGAAAGCCTTTCCCATTCATTCCCAGTGTCCACGATACCAATGGACCCAAACCCCTTCCCATTTACTCTCACTGTACACAATCCCAACGGACCCAAACCCCTTCCCCTTCACTCCCACTGTTCACAATCGGAATGGACCGTAACCCCTCCCCATTCACCCCCACTGTCCACAATCGGAATGGACCGTAACCCCTCCCCATTCACACCAAATGTACTGATTCCCAAAGGACTGAAAGCCTTTCCCATTCATTCCCAGTGTCCACGATACGAATGGACCCAAACCCCTTCCCATTTACTCTCACTGTACACAAGCGCAATCGGCCCAAACCCCTTCCCGTTCACTCCCACGGTCCTTTATCCCAGTAGACGCAAACCCCTTCCCTTTCACTCCCACTGTCCACAATCCCAATGTTTCCAAACGCCTTCCCGTTCACTCCCACTGTACACAATCCCAATGGACCCAAACCCCTTCCCGTTCACTCCCACCGTCCACAATCCCAATGGACCCAAACCCCTTCCTGTTCACTCCCACTGTCCACAATCCCAATGGACCCAAACCCCTTCCCGTTCACTCCCACTGTCCACAATCACAATGGACCCAAACCCCTTCCCGTTCACTCCCACTGCACACAATACCATGGACCTGAAAATCTTCACGTTCACTCCCACTGTACACAATCCCAAAGGATCCGAACCCCATCCCGTTCACTCCCACTGTCCACAATCCAAATCGACCCAAACCCCTTCCCATTCATTCCCACTGTCCACAATCCCAATGGACCCAAACCGCTTCCAGTTCACATCCCACTGTACACAATCCCAATGGACCAAAACCCCTTCCCATTCACTCCCACTGTCCACAATCCCAATGGACCCAAGCCCTTTCCCTGCACTCCCATGGTACACAATCCCAATGGACCCAAACCCCTTCCCGTTCACCCCAACTGTACACAATCCCAATGGACAGAAACCTATTCCCGTTCACTCCCACTGTCCACAATCCCAATGGACCCAATCCCCTTCCCGTTCAACCCCACTGTCCACAATCCCAATGGACCCAAAACCCTTCCCGTTCTCTCCCACTGTCCACAATCCCAACGGACCCAAACCCCTTCCCGTTAACTCCCACTGTACACAATCCCAATGGACCCAAACCCCTTCACGTTCACTCCCACCGTACACAATCCCAATGGACCCAAACCCCTTCCCGTTCACTCCCACTGTCCACAATCGCAATGGACCCAAAACCCTTCCCGTTCACTCCCACTGTCCACAATCCCAATGGACCCAAACCGCTTCCTGTTCACTCCCACTGCACACAATCCCAATGGACCCAAACCCCTTCCCCTTCACTCCCACTGTTCACAATCGGAATGGACCGTAACCCCTCCCCATTCACCCCCACTGTCCACAATCGGAATGGACCGTAACCCCTCCCCATTCACACCAACTGTACAGATTCCCAAAGGACCGAAAGCCTTTCCCATTCATTCCCAGTGTCCACGATACCAATGGACCCAAACCCCTACCCATTTACTCTCACTGTACACAATCCCAATGGGCCCAAACCCCTTCCCCTTCACTCCCACTGTTCACAATCGGAATGGACCGTAACCCCTCCCCATTCACCCCCACTGTCCACAATCGGAATGGACCGTAACCCCTCCCCATTTACACCAAATGTACAGATTCCCAAAAGACCGAAAGCCTTTCACATTCATTCCCAGTGTCCACGATACCAATGGACCCAAACCCCTTCCCATTTACTCTCAATGTACACAAGCGCAATCGGCCCAAATCCCTTCCCTTTCACTCCCACGGTCCTTTATCCCAGTGGACGCAAACCTCTTCCCTTTCACTCCCACTGTCCACAATCCCAATGTTTCCAAACGCCTTCCCGTTCACTCCCACTGTACACAATCCCAAAGGACCCAAACCCCTTCCCGTTCACTCCCACCGTCCACAATCCCAATGGACCCAAACCCCTTCCCGTTCACTCCCACTGTCCACAATCCCAATGCACCCAAACCCCTTCCCTTTCACTCCCACTCTCCACAATCCCAATGTTTACAAACGCCTTCCCGTTCACTCCCACTGTACACAATCCCAAAGGACACAAACCCCTTCCCGTTCACTCCAACCGTCCACAATCCCAATGGACCCAAACCCCTTCCCGTTCACTCCCACTGTCCACAATCCCAATGCACCCAAACCCCTTCCCATTTACTCTCACTGTACACAATCCCAATGGGCCCAAACCCCTTCCCCTTCACTCCCACTGTTCACAATCGGAAAGTACCGTAACCCCCCCCCATTCACCCCCACTGTCCACAATCGGAATGGACCGTGACCCCTCCCCATTCACACCAAATGTAGGGATTCCCAAAGGACCGAAAGTCTTTCCCATTAATTCCCAGTGTCCACGATACCAATGGACCCAAACACCTTCCCATTTACTCTCACTGTACACAAGCGCAATCGGCCCAAACCCCTTCCCGTTCACTCCCACGGTCCTTTATCCCAGTGGACGCAAACCCCTTCCCTTTCACTCCCACTGTCCACAATCCCAATGGACCCAAACGCCTTCCCGTTCACTCCCACTGTACACAATCCCAAAGGACCCAAACCCCTTCCCGTTCACTCCCACCATCCACAATCCCAATGGACCCAAACCCCTTCCCGTTCACTCCCACTGTCCACAATCCCAATGGACCCAAACCCCTTCCCGTTCACTCCCACTGTCCACAATCCCAATGGACCCAAACCCCTTCCCGTTCACTCCCACTGTCCACAAGCCCAATGGACCCAAACCCCTTCCCGTTCACTCCCACTGCACACAATCCCAATGGACCCAATCCCCTTACCGTTCACTCCCACGGCACACAATACCATGGACCTGAAAAGCTTCACATTCACTCCCACTGTACACAATCCCAAAGGATCCGAACCCCATCCCGTTCGCTCCCACTGTCCACAATCCAAATCAACCCAAACCCCTTCCCGTTCACTCCCACTGTACACAATCCCAATGGACCCAAACCCCTTCCTGTTCACTCCCACTGTACACAATACCAATGGACCCAAACCCCTTCCCGTTCACTCCCACTGTCCAGAATCCCAATGGACCCAAACCCCTTCCCATTCACTCCCACTGTCCACAATCCCAATGGACCCAAACCCCTTCCCATTTCCTCCCACTGTCCGCAATCCCAATGGACCCAAACGTCTTCCAATTCACTCGCACTGTACACAATCCTAAATGGACCCAAACCCCTTCCCGTTCACTCCAGCTGTCCACAATCCCAATGGAATCAAGCCCCTTCCCATTCACTCCCATGGTACACAATCCCAATGAACCAAAACCCCTTGACGTTCACGCCCACTGTACACAATCCCAATGGACACAAACCCCTTCCCGTTCACTCCCATGTTACGCTTTCCGAATGGAAACAAACCACTTCCTGTTCACTCCCACTGCGCACTAGTCCAATGGTCCCAAACCCCTTCCCGTTCACTCCCACTGTAAACAATCCCAGTGCACCCAAAAACCTTCACATTCACTCCCACTGACCACAATCCCAATGGATCCAAACCCCTTCCCGTTCATCACTCTGTACACAATCCCAATGGACCCAATCCCTTTCCAGTTCACTCCCACTGTAACAATTCCAATGGAATCAAAACCCTTCTCGTTCACGCCCACTGTCCACAATCCCAAAGGACCCAAACCCCTTCCCCTTCACTCCCACTATACACAATCCCAAAGGACCCAAACCCCTTCCCTTTCACTCCCACTGTACACAATCCCAATGGACCCAAACCCCTTCCCGTTCACTCCCACTGTCCACAATCCCAATGGACCCAAAACCCTTCCTGTTCACTCCCACTGTACACAATCCCAATGGACCCAAACCCCTTCCCATTCAGTCCCACTGTCCACAATCCCAATGGACCCAAACCGCTTCCTGTTCACTCCCACTGTACACAATCCCAATGGACCCAAACCCCTTCCCCTTCACTCCCACTCTTCACAATCGGAATGGACCCTAACCCCTCCCCATTCACCCCCACTGTCCACAATCGGAATGGACCGTAACCCCTCCCCATTCACACCAACTGTACAGATTCCCAAAGGACCGAAAGCCTTTCCCATTCATTCCCAGTGTCCACGATACCAATGGACCCAAACCCCTTCCCATTTACTCTCACTGTACACAATCCCAATGGACCCAAACCCCTTCCCCTTCACTCCCACTGTTCACAATCGGAAAGTACCGTAACCCCTCCCCATTCACCCCCACTGTCCACAATCGGAATGGACCATAACCCCTCCCAATTCACACCAAATGTACAGATTCCCAAAGGACCGAAAGCCTTTCCCATTCATTCCCAGTGTCCACGATACCAATGGACCCAAACCCCTTCCCATTTACGTTCACTGTACACAAGCGCAATCGGCCCAAACCCCTTCCCGTTCACTCCCACGGTCCTTTATCCCAGTGGACGCAAACCCCTTCCCTTTCACTCCCACTGTCCACAATCCCAATGTTTCCAAACGCCTTCCCGTTCACTCCCACTGTACACAATCCCAAAGGACCCAAACCCCTTCCCGTTCACTCCCACCGTCCACAATCCCAATGGACCCAAACCCCTTCCCGTTCACTCCCACTGTCCACAGTCCCAATGGACCCAAACCCCTTCCCGTTCACTCCCACTGTCCACAATCCCAATGCATCCAAACCCCTTCCCGTTCACTCCCACTGCACACAATCCCAATGGACCCAAACCCCATCCCGTTCACTCCCACTGTACACAATCCCAATGGACCCAAACCGCTTCCCGTTCACTCCCACTGTCCACAATCCCAATGGACCCAAACCCCTTCCCGTTCACTCCCACTGCACACAATCCCAATGGACCCAATCCCCTTACCGTTCACTCCCACTGCACACAATACCATGGACCTGAAAAGCTTCACGTTCACTGCCACTGTACACAATCTCAAAGGATCCGAACCCCATCCCGTTCGCTCCCACTGTCCACAATCCAAATCAACCCAAACCCCTTCCCATTCATTCCCACTGTACACAATCCCAATGGACCCAAACCCCTTCCAGTTCACATCCCACTGTACACAATCCCAATGGACCCAAACCCCTTCCCATTCACTCCCACTGTCCAAAATCCCAATGGACCCAAACCCCTTCCCATTTCCTCCCACTGTCCGCAATCCCAATGGACCCAAACGTCTTCCAATTCACTCGCACTGCACACAATCCTAATGGACCAAAACCCCTTCCCGTTCACTCCAACTGTCCACAATCCCAATGGAATCAAGCCCCTTCCCATTCACTGTCATGGTACACAATCCCAATGGACCCAATCCCCTTCCCGTTCACTCCAACTGTACACAATCCCAACGGACAGAAACCACTTCCCGTTCACTCCCACTGTAAACAATCCCAATGGACACAAACCCCTTCCCGTTCACTCCCACTGTACACAATCCCAATGGACCCAAACCCCTTCCCGTTCACTCCCACTGTACACAATCCCAATGAACCAAAACACCTTGACGTTCACGCCCACTGTACACAATCCCAATGGACACAAACCCCTTCCCGTTCACTCCCATGGTACGCTTTCCGAATGGAAACAAACCACTTCCTGTTCACTCCCACTGCGCACAATCCCAATGGTCCCAAACCCCTTCCCGTTCACTCCCACTGTAAACAATCCCAGTGCACCCAAAAAACTTCACATACACTCCCACTGACCACAATCCCAATGGATCCAAACCCCTTCCCGTTCATCACTCTGTACACAATCCCAAACGACCCAATCCCTTTCCAGTTCACTCCCACTGTAACAATTCCAATGGAATCAAAACCCTTCTCGTTCACGCCCACTGTCCACAATCCCAAAGGACCCAAACCCCTTCCCCTTCACTCCCACTGTACACAATACCGATGGACCCAAACCCCTTCCCGTTTACTCCCACTGTCCACAATCCCAATGGACCCAAATCCCTTCACGTTCAATCCCACTGTACACAATCCCAATGGACCCAAATCCCTTCCCATTCACTCCCACTGTCCACAATCCCAATGGACCCAAACCGCTTCCTGTTCACTCCCACTGTACACAATCCCAATGGACCCAAACCCCTTCCCCTTCACTCCCACTGTTCAAGATCGGAATGGACCGTAACCCCTCCCCATTCACACCAGCTCTACAGATTCCCAAAGGACCGAAAGCCTTTCCCATTCATTCCCAGTGTCCACGATACCAATGGACCCAAACCCCTTCCCATTTACTCTCACTGTACACAATCCCAATGGACCCAAACCCCTTCCCCTTCACTCCCACTGTTCACAACCGGAATGGACCGTAACCCCTCCCCATTCACCCCCACTGTCCACAATCGGAATGGACCGTAACCCCTCCCCATTCACACCAAATGTACAGATTCCCAAAGGACCGAAAGCCTTTCCCATTCATTCCCAGTGTCCAAGATACCAATGGACACAAACCCCTTCCCATTTACTCTCACTGTACACAAGCGCAATCGGCCCAAACCCCTTCCCGTTCACTCCCACGATCCTTTATCCCAGTGGACGCAAACCCCTTCCCTTTCACTCCCACTGTCCACAATCCCAATGTTTCCAAACGCCTTCCCTTTCACTCCCACTGTACACAATCCCAATGGACCCAAACCCCTTCCCGTTCACTCCCACCGTCCACAATCCCAATGGACCCAAACCCCTTCCCGTTCACTCCCACTGCACACAATCCCAATGGACCCAAACCCCTTCCTGTTTACTCCCACTGCACACAATACCATGAACCTGAAAAGCTTCGCGTTCACTCCCACTGTACACAATCCCAAAGGATCCGAACCCCATCCCGTTCACTCCCACTGTCCACAATCCAAATCGACCCAAACCCCTTCCCATTCATTCCCACTGTCCACAATCCAAATGGACCCAAACTGCTTCCAGTTCACATCCCACTGTACACAATCCCAATGGACCAAAACCCCTTCCCATTCACTCCCACTGTCC
Organism: Isurus oxyrinchus; assembly: GCA_026770705.1. Classification (NCBI taxonomy): domain Eukaryota; kingdom Metazoa; phylum Chordata; class Chondrichthyes; order Lamniformes; family Lamnidae; genus Isurus; species Isurus oxyrinchus. The sequence goes on along the minus strand of JANJGN010000937.1, from coordinate 117,802 downwards.
ACAATCCCAATGGACCCAAGCCCCTTCCCTGCACTCCCATGGTACACAATCCCAATGGACCCAAACCCCTTCCCGTTCACTCCAACTGTACACAATCCCAATGGACAGAAACCTAATCCCGTTCACTCCCACTGTCCACAATCCCAGTGGACCCAAACCACTTCCCGTTCAACCCCACTGTCCACAATCCCAATGGACACAAAACCCTTCCCGTTCTCTCCAACTGTCCACAATCCCAACGGATCCAAACCCCTTCCCGTTCACTCCCACTGTACATAATCCCAATGGTCCCAAACCCCTTCCCGCTCTCTCACACTGGACAGAATCCCAATGGACCCAAACACCTTCCCGTTCACTCCCACTGTCCACAATCCCAATGGACCCAAACCCCTTCCCGTTCAACCCCACTGTCCACAATCCCAATGGACCCAAACCCCTTCCCGTTCTCTCCCACTGTCCACAATCCCAACGGACCCAAACACCTTTCCGTTCACTCCCACTGTACACAATCCCAATGGACCCAAACACCTTCCCGTTCACTCCCATTGTACACAATCCCAATGGACCCAAACCCCTTCCCGTTCACTCCCACTGTACACAATCCCAATGAACCAAAACCCCTTGACGTTCACGCCCACTGTACATAATCCCAATGGACACAAACCCCTTCCCGTTCACTCCCATGGTACGCATTCCGAATGGAAACAAACCCCTTCCTGTTCACTCCCCCTGCGCACAATCCCAATGGTCCCAAACGCCTTCCCGTTCACTCCCACTGTACACAATCCCAGTGCACCCAAAAACCTTCACATTCACTCCCACTGTCCACAATCCCAATGGATACAAACCCCTTCCCGTTCATCACTCTGTACACAATCCCAATGGACCCAATCCCTTTCCAGTTCACTCCCACTGTAACAATTCCAATGGAATCAAAACCCTTCTCGGTCACGCCCACTGTCCACAATCCCAATGGACCCAAACCCCTTCCCGTTCACTCCCACTGTCAACAATCCCAATGGACCCTAAACCCTTCCCGTTCACTCCCAGTGTCCACAATCCCAATGGACCCAAACCGCTTCCTCTTCACTCCCACTGTACACAATCCCAATGGACCCAAACCCCTTCCCCTTCACTCCCACTGTTCACAATCGGAATGGACCGTAACCCCTCCCCCTTCACCCCCACTGTCCACAATCGGAATGGACCGTAACCCCTCCCCATTCACACCAACTGTACAGATTCCCAAAGGACCGAAAGCCTTTCCCATTCATTCCCAGTGTCCAAGATACCAATGGACCCAAACCCCTTCTCATTTACTCTCACTGTACACAATCCCAATGGACCCAAACCCCTTCCCCTTCACTCCCACTGTTCACAATCGGAAAGTAACGTAACCCCTCCCCATTCACCCCCATTGTCAACAATCGGAATGGACCATAACCCCTCCCCATTCACACCAAATGTACAGATTCCCAAAGGACCGAAAGCCTTTCCCATTCATTCCCAGTGTCCACGATACCAATGGACCCAAACACCTTCCCATTTACTCTCACTGTACACAAGCGCAATCGGCCCAAACCCCTTCGCGTTCACTCCCACGGTCCTTTATCCCAGTGGACGCAAACCCCTTCCCTTTCACTCCCACTGTCCACAATCCCAATGTTTCCAAACGCCTTCCCGTTCACTCCCACTGTGCACAATCCCAAAGGACCCAAACCCCTTCCCGTTGACTCCCACCATCCACAATCCCAATGGACCCAAACCCCTTCCCGTTCACTCCCACTGTCCACAATCCCAATGCACCCAAACCCCTTCCCGTTCACTCCCACTGTCCACAAGCCCAATGGACCCAAACCCCTTCCCGTTCACTCCCACTGCACACAATCCCAATGGACCCAATCCCCTTACCGTTCACTCCCACTGCACACAATCCCAATGGAATCAAGCCCCTTCCCATTCACTCCCATGGTACACAATCCCAATGGACCCAAACCCCTTCCCGTTCACTCCAACTGTACACAATCCCAACGGACAGAATCCGCTTCCCGTTCACTCCCACTGTACACAATCCCAAAGGACACAAACCCCTTCCCGTTCACTCCCACTGTACACAATCCCAATGGACCCAAACCCCTTCCCGTTCACTCCCACTGTACACAATCCCAATGAACCAAAACCCCTTGACGTTCACGCCCACTGTACACAATCCCAATGGACACAAACCCCTTCCCGTTCACTCCCATGGTACGCTTTCCGAATGGAAACAAACCACTTCCTGTTCACTCCCACTGCGCACAATCCCAATGGTCCCAAAACCCTTCCCGTTCACTCCCACTGTAAACAATCCCAGTGCACCCAAAAACCTTCACATTCACTCCCACTGACCACAATCCCAATGGAACCAAACACCTTCCCGTTGATCACTCTGTACACAATCCCAATGGACCCAATCCCTTTCCAGTTCACTCCCACTGTAACAATTCCAATGGAATCAAAACCCTTCTCGTTCACGCCCACTGTCCACAATCCCAAAGGACCCAAACCCCTTCCCCTTCACTCCCACTGTACACAATCCCAATGGACCCAAATCCCTTCCCGTTCACTCCCACTGTACACAATCCCAATGGACCCAAACCCCTTCCCGTTCACTCCCACTGTACACAATCCCAATGGACCCAAACCCCTTCCCGTTCACTCCCACCGTCCACAATCCCAATGGACCCAAACCCCTTCCCATTCACTCCCACCGTCCACAATCCCAATGGACCCAAACCCCATCCCGTTCACTCCCACTGTCCACAATCCCAATGCACCCAAACCCCTTCCCGTTCACTCCCACTGTACACAAGCCCAATGGACCCAAACCCCTTCCCGTTCACTCCCACTGCACACAATCCCAATGGACCCAATCCCCTTACCGTTCACTCCCAATGCACACAATACCATGGACCTGAAAAGCTTCACATTCACTCCCACTGTACACAATCCCAAAGGATCCGAACCCCATCCCGTTCGCTCCCACTGTCCACAATCCAAATCAACCCAAACCCCTTCCCGTTCACTCCCACTGTACACAATCCCAATGGACCCAAACCTCTTCCCGTTCACTCCCACTGTGCACAATACCAATGGACCCAAACCCCTTCCCGTTCACTCCCACTGTCCACAATCCCAATGGACCCAAACCCCTTCCCATTCACTCCCACTGTCCACAATCCCAATGGACCCAAACCCCTTCCCATTCACTCCCACTGTCCACAATCCCAATGGACCCAAACCGCTTCCTGTTCACTCCCACTGTACACAATCCCAATGGACCCAAACCCCTTCCCCTTCACTCCCACTGTTCACAATCGGAATGGACCCTAACCCCTCCCCATTCACCCCCACTGTCCACAATCGGAATGGACCGTAACCCCTCCCCATTCACACCAACTGTACAGATTCCCAAAGGACCGAAAGCCTTTCCCATTCATTCCCAGTGTCCACGATACCAATGGACCCAAACCCCTTCCCATTTACTCTCACTGTACACAATCGCAATGGACCCAGCCCCTTCCCCTTCACTCCCACTGTTCACAATCGGAATGGACCGTAACCCCTCCCCATTCACCCCCACTGTCCACAATCAGAATGGACCGTAACCCCTCCCCATTTACACCAAATGTACAGATTCCCAAAGGACCGAAAGCCTTTCCCATTCGTTCCCAGTGTCCACGATACCAATGGACCCAAACCCTTCCCATTTACTCTCAATGTACACAAGCGCAATCGGCCCAAACCCCTTCGCTTTCACTCCCACGGTCCTTTATCCCAGTGGACGCAAACCCCTTCCCTTTCACTCCCACTGTCCACAATCCCAATGTTTCCAAACGCCTTCCCGTTCACTCCCACTGTACACAATCCCAATGGACCCAAACCCCGTCCCGTTCACTCCCACCGTCCACAATCCCAATGGACCCAAACCCCTTCCCGTTCACTCCCACTGTCCATAATCCCAATGGACCCAAACCCCTTCCCGTTCACTCCCACTGCAGACAATCCCAATGGATCCAAACCCCTTACCGTTCACTCCCACTGCACACAATACCATGGACCTGAAAAGCTTCACGTTCACTCCCACTGTACACAATCCCAAAGGATCCGAACCCCATCCCGTTCACTCCCAATGTCCACAATCCAAATCGACCCAAACCCCTTCCCATTCATTTCCACTGTCCACAATCCAAATGGACCCAAACCCCTTCCCGTTCACACCCACTGTACACAATCCCAATGGACCCAAACCCCTTCCCGTTCACTCCCACTGTCCACAATCCCAATGGACCCAAACCCCTTCCCGTTCACTCCCACTGTCCACAATCCCAAAGGACCCAAACCGCTTCCAGTTCACATCCCACTGTACACAATCCCAATGGACCAAAACCCCTTCCCATTCACTCCCACGGTCCACAATCCCAATGGACCCAAGCCCCTTCACTGCACTCCCATGGTACACAATCCCAATGGACCCAAACCCCTTCCCGTTCACCCCAACTGTACACAATCCCAATGGACAGAAACCTATTCCCGTTCACTCCCACTGTCCACAATCCCAATGGACCCAAACCCCTTCCCGTTCAACCCCACTGTCCACAAACCCAATGGACCCAAAACCCTTCCCGTTCTCTCCCACTGTCCACAATCCCAATGGACCCAAACCGCTTCCTGTTCACTCCCACTGTACACAATCCCAATGGACCCAAACCCCTTCCCCTTCACTCCCACTGTTCACAATCGGAATGGACCGTAACCCCTCCCCATTCACCCCCACTGTCCACAATCGGAATGGACCGTAACCCCTCCCCATTCACACCAACTGTACAGATTCCCAAAGGATCGAAAGCCTTTCCCATTCATTCCCAGTGTCCACGATACCAATGGACCCAAACCCCTTCCCATTTACTCTCACTGTACACAATCCCAATGGACCCAAACCCCTTCCCCTTCACTCCCAATGTTCACAATCGGAAAGTACCGTAACCCCTCCCCATTCACCCCCACTGTCCACAATCGGAATGGACCATAACCCCTCCCCATTCACACCAAATGTAAAGATTCCCAAAGGACCGAAAGCCTTTCCCATTCATTCCCGGTGTCCACGATACCAATGGACCCAAACCCCTTCCCATTTACTCTCACTGTACACAAGCGCAATTGGCCCAAACCCCTTCCCGTTCACTCCCACGGTCATTTATCACAGTGAACGCCAACCCCTTCCCTTTCACTCCCACTGTCCACAATCCCAATGTTTCCAAACGCCTTCCCGTTCACTCCCACTGTACACAATCCCAAAGGAGCCAAACCCCTTCCCGTTCACTCCCACCGTCCACAATCCCAATGGAACCAAACCCCTTCCCGTTCACTCCCACTGTCCACAATCCCAATGGATCCAAGCCCCTTCACTGCACTCCCATGGTACACAATCCCAATGGACCCAAACCCCTTCCCGTTCACCCCAACTGTTCACAATCCCAATGGACAGAAACCTATTCCCGTTCACTCGCACTGTCCACAATCCCAATGGACCCAAACCCCTTCCCGTTCAACCCCACTGTCCACAAACCCAATGGACCCAAAACCCTTCCCGTTCTCTCCCACTGTCCACAATCCCAATGGACCCAAACCGCTTCCTGTTCACTCCCACTGTACACAATCTCAATGGACCCAAACCCCTTCCCCTTCACTCCCACTGTTCACAATCGGAATGGACCGTAACCCCTCCCCATTCACCCCCACTGTCCACAATCGGAATGGACCGTAACCCCTCCCCATTCACACCAACTGTACAGATTCCCAAAGGACCGAAAGCCTTTCCCATTCATTCCCAGTGTCCACGATACCAATGGACCCAAACCCCTTCCCATTTACTCTCACTGTACACAATCCCAATGGACCCAAACCCCTTCCCCTTCACTCCCACTGTTCACAATCGGAAAGTACAGTAACCCCTCCCCATTCACCCCCACTGTCCACAATCGGAATGGACCAGAACCCCTCCCCATTCACACCAAATGTAAAGATTCCCAAAGGACCGAAAGCCTTTCCCATTCATTCCCGGTGTCCACGATACCAATGGATCCAATCCCCTTCCGATTTACTCTCACTGTACACAAGCGCAATCGGCCCAAACCCCTTCCCGTTCACTCCCACGGTCCTTTATCACAGTGAACGCAAACCCCTTCCCTTTCACTCCCACTGTCCACAATCCCAATGTTTCCAAACGCCTTCCCGTTCACTCCCACTGTAAACAATCCCAAAGGACCCAAACCCCTTCCCGTTCACTCCCACCGTCCACAATCCCAATGGAACCAAACCCCTTCCCGTTCACTCCCACTGTCCACAATCCCAATGGTCCCAAACCCCTTCCCGTTCACTCCCACTGCACACAATCCCAATGGACCCAATCCCCTTACCGTTCACTCCCACTGCACACAATACCATGGACCTGAAAAGCTTCACGTTCACTCCCACTGTACACAATCCCAAAGGATCCGAACCCCATCCCGTTCGCTCCCAGTGTCCACAATCCAAATCAACCAAAACCCCTTCCCGTTCACTCCCACTGTACACAATCCCAATGGACACAAAACCCTTCCCGTTCACTCCCACTGTACACAATCCCAATGGACCCAAACCCCTTCCCGTTCACTCCCACTGTCCACAATCCCAATGGACCCAAACCCCTTCCCATTCACGCCCACTGTCCACAATCCCAAAGGACCCAAACCCCTTCCCATTTCCTCCCACTGTCCGCAATCCCAATGGACCCAAACATCTTCCAATTCACTCGCACTGTACACAATCCTAATGGACCAAAACCCCTTCCCGTTCACTCCCACTGTCCACAATCCCAATGGAATCAAGTCCCTTCCCATTCACTCCCATGGTACACAATCCCAATGGACCCAAACCCCTTCCCGTTCACTCCAACTGTACACAATCCCAATGGACCCAAACCCCTTCCCGTTCACTCCCACTGTACACAATCCCAATGAACCAAAACCCTTTGACGTTCACGCCCACTGTACACAATCCCAATGGACACAAACCCCTTCCCGTTCACTCCCATGGTACGCCTTCCGAATGGAAACAAACCACTTCCTGTTCACTCCCACTGCGCACAATCCCAATGGTCCCAAACCCCTTCCCGTTCACTCCCACTGTAAACAATCCCAGTGCACCCAAAAATCTTCACATTCACTCCCACTGACAACAATCCCAATGGATCCAAACAGCTTCCCGTTGATCACTCTGCACACAATCCCAATGGACCCAATCCCTTTCCAGTTCACTCCCACTGTAACAATTCCAATGGAATCAAAACCCTTCTCGTTCACGCCCACTGTCCACAATCCCAAAGGACCCAAACCCCTTCCCCTTCACTCCCACTGTACACAATCCCAATAGACCCAAACCCTTTCCCGTTCACTCCCACTGTACACAATCCCAATGGACCCAAACCCCTTCCCGTTCACTCCCACTGTCCACAATCCCAATGGACCCAAAACCCTTCCGGTTCACTCCCACTGTACACAATCCCAATGGACCCAAACCCCTTCCCGTTCACTCCCACCGTCCACAATCCCAATGGACCCAAACCCCTTCCCGTTCACTCCCTCCATCCACAATCCCAATGGACCCAAACCCCATCCCGTTCACTCCCACTGTACACAATCCAAATGCACCAAACCCCTTCCCGTTCACTCCCACTGTCCACAAGCCCAATGGACCCAAACCCCTTCCCGTTCACTCCCACTGCACACAATCCCAATGGACCCAATCCCCTTACCGTTCACTCCCACTGCACACAATACCATGGACCTGAAAAGCTTCACATTCACTCCCACTGTACACAATCCCAAAGGATCCGAACCCCATCCCGTTCGCTCCCACTGTCCACAATCCAAATCAACCCAAACCCCTTCCCGTTCACTCCCACTGTACACAATCCCAATGGACCCAAACCTCTTCCCGTTCACTCCCACTGTGCACAATACCAATGGACCCAAACCCCTTCCCGTTCACTCCCACTGTCCACAATCCCAATGGACCCAAACCCCTTCCCATTCACTCCCACTGTCCACAATCCCAATGGACCCAAACCCCTTCCCATTTCCTCCCACTGTCCGCAATCCCAATGGACCCAAACGTCTTCCAATTCACTCGCACTGTACACAATCCTAAATGGACCAAAACCCCTTCCCGTTCACTCCAACTGTCCACAATCCCAATGGAATCAAGCCCCTTCCCATTCACTCCCATGGTACACAATCCCAATGGAACCAAACCCCTTCCCGTTCACTCCAACTGTACACAATCCCAACGGGGAGAAACCGCTTCCCGTTCACTCCCACTGTACACAATCCCAATGGACACAAACCCCGTCCCGTTCACTCCCACTGTACACAATCCCAATGGACCCAAACCCCTTCCCGTTCACTCCCACTGTACACAATCCCAATGAACCAAAACCCCTTGACGTTCACGCCCACTGTACACAATCCCAATGGACACAAACCCCTTCCCGTTCACTCCCATGTTACGCTTTCCGAATGGAAACAAACCACTTCCTGTTCACTCCCACTGCACACTAGCCCAATGGTCCCAAACCCCTTCCCGTTCACTCCCAATGTAAACAATCCCAGTGCACCCAAAAACCTTCACATTCACTCCCACTGACCACAATCCCAATGGATGCAAACCCCTTCCCGTTCATCACTCTGTACACAATCCCAATGGACCCAATCCCTTTCCAGTTCACTCCCACTGAAACAATTCCAATGGAATCAAAACCCTTCTCGTTCAAGCCCACTGTCCACAATCCCAAAGGATCCAAACCCCTTCCCCTTCACTCCCACTGTACACAATCCCAATGGACCGAAACCCCTTCCCGTTCACTCCCACTGTACACAATCCCAATGGACCCAAACCCCTTCCCGTTCACTCCCACTGTCCACAATCCCAATGGACCCACACCCTTCCCGTTCACTCCCACTGTACACAATCCCAATGGACCCAAACCCCTTCCCATTCACTCCCACTGTCCACAATCCCAATGGACCCAAACCGCTTCCTGTTCACTCCCATTGTACACAATCCCAATGGACCCAAACCCCTTCCCCTTCACTCCCACTGTTCACAATCGGAATGGACCCTAACCCCTCCCCATTCACCCCCACTGTCCACAATCGGAATGGACCGTAACCCCTCCCCATTCACACCAACTGTACAGATTCCCAAAGGACCGAAAGCCTTTCCCATTCATTCCCAGTGTCCACGATACCAATGGACCCAAACCCCTTCCCATTTACTCTCACTGTACACAATCCCAATGGACCCAAACCCCTTCCCCTTCACTCCCACTGTTCACAATCGGAATGGACCGTAACCCCTCCCCATTCACCCCCACTGTCCAAAATCGGAATGGACCGTAACCCCTCCCCATTTACACCAAATGTACAGATTCCCAAAGGACCGAAAGCCTTTCCCATTCATTCCCAGTGTCCACGATACCAATGGACCCAAACCCCTTCCCATTTACTCTCAATGTACACAAGCGCAATCGGCCCAAACCCCTTCCCGTTCACTCCCACGGTCCTTTATCCCAGTGGACGCAAACCCCTTCCCTTTCACTCCCACTGTCCACAATCCCAATGTTTCCAAACGCCTTCCCGTTCACTCCCACTGTACACAATCCCAATGGACCCAAACCCCTTCCCGTTCACTCCCACCGTCCACAATCCCAATGGACCCAAACCCCTTCCCGTTCACTCCCACTGCCAACATCCCAATGGACACAAACCCCTTCCCGTTCACTCCCACTGTCCACAATCCCAATGGACCCAAACCCCTTCCCGTTCACTCCCACTGCACACAATCCCAATGGATCCAAACCCCTTACCATTCACTCCCACTCACACAATACCATGGACCTGAAAAGCTTCACGTTCACTCCCACTGTACACAATCCCAAAGGATCCGAACCCCATCCCGTTCACTCCCACTGTCCACAATCCAAATCGACCCAAACCCCTTCCCATTCATTCCCACTGTCCACAATCCAAATGGACCCAAACCCCTTCCCGTTCACTCCCACTGTACACAATCCCAATGGATCCAAACCCCTTCCCGTTCACTCCCACTGTCCACAATCCCAATGGACCCAAACACATTCCCGTTCACTCCCACTGTCCACAATCCCAATGGACCCAAACCGCTTCCAGTTCACAACCCACTGTACACAAACCCAATGGACCAAAACCCCTTCCCATTCACTCCCACTGTCCACAATCCCAATGGACCCAAGCCCCTTCACTGCACTCCCATGGTACACAATCCCAATGGACCCAAACCCCTTCCCGTTCACCCCAACTGTACACAATCCCAATGGACAGAAACCTATTCCCGTTCACTCCCACTGTCCACAATCCCAATGGATCCAAACCCCTTCCCGTTCAACCCCACTGTCCACAAACCCAATGGACCCAAAACCCTTCCCGTTCTCTCCCACTGTCCACAATCCCAATGGACCCAAACCGCTTCCTGTTCAGTCCCACTGTACACAATCCCAATGGACCCAAACCCCTTCCCGTTCACTCCCACTGTTCACAATCGGAATGGACCGTAACCCCTCCCCATTCACCCCCACTGTCCCCAATCGGAATGGACCGTAACCCCTCCCCATTCACACCAACTGTACAGATTCCCAAAGGACCGAAAGCCTTTCCCATTCATTCCCAGTGTCCACGATATCAATGGACCCAAATCCCTTCCCATTTACTCTCACTGTACACAATCCCAATGGACCCAAACCCCTTCCCCTTCACTCCCACTGTTCACATTCGGAAAGTACCGTAACCCCTCCCTATTCACCCCCACTGTCCACAATCGGAATGGACCATAACCCCTCCCCATTCACACCAAATGTACAGATTCCCAAAGGACCGAAAGCCTTTCCCATTCATTCCCGGTGTCCACGATACCAATGGACCCAAACCCCTTCCCATTTACTCTCACTGTACACAAGCGCAATCGGCCCAAACCCCTTCCCGTTCACTCCCACGGTCCTTTATCACAGTGAATGCAAACCCCTTCCCTTTCACCCCCACTGTCCACAATCCCAATGTTTCCAAACGCCTTCCCGTTCACTCCCACTGTACACAATCCCAAAGGACCCAAACCACTTCCCGTTCACTCCCACTGTCCACAATCCCAATGGACCCAAACCCCTTCCCGTTCACTCCCACTGTCCACAATCCCAATGGAACCAAACCCCTTCCCGTTCACTCCCACTGTCCACAATCCCAAAGGACCCAAGCCCCTTCACTGCACTCCCATGGTACACAATCCCAATGGACCCAAACCCCTTCCCGTTCACCCCAACTGTACACAATCCCAATGGACAGAAACCTATTCCCGTTCACTCCCACTGTCCACAATCCCAATGGACCCAAACCCCTTCCTGTTCAAACCCACTGTCCACAAACCCAATGGACCCAAAACCCTTCCCGTTCTCTCCCACTGTCCACAATCCCAATGGACCAGAACCCCTCCCCATTCACACCAAATGTACAGATTCCCAAAGGACCGAAAGCCTTTCCCATTCATTCCCGGTGTCCACGATACCAATGGACCCAAACCACTTCCGATTTACTCTCACTGTACACAAGCGCAATCGGCCCAAACCCCTTCCCGTTCACTCCCACGGTCCTTTATCACAGTGAAAGCAAACCCCTTCCCTTTCACTCCCACTGTCCACAATCACAATGTTTCCAAACGCCTTCCCGTTCACGCCCACTGTAAACAATCCCAAAGGACCCAAACCCCTTCCCGTTCACTCCCACCGTCCACAATCCCAATGGAACCAAACCCCTTCCCGTTCACTCCCACTGTCCACAATCCCAATGCACCCAAACACCTTCCCGTTCACTCCCACTGTCCACAAGCCCAATGGACCCAAACCCCTTCCCGTTCACTCCCACTGCACACAATCCCAATGGACCCAATCCCCTTACCGTTCACTCCCACTGCACACAATACCATGGACCTGAAAAGCTTCACGTTCACTCCCACTGTACACAATCCCAAAGGATCCGAACCCCATCCCGTTCGCTCCCAGTGTCCACAATCCAAATCAACCCAAACCCCATCCCGTTCACTCCCACTGTACACAATCCCAATGGACCCAAACCCTTCCCGTTCACTCCCACTGCACACAATCCCAATGGACCCAAAACCCTTCCCGTTCACTCCCACTGTCCACAATCCCAATGGACCCAAACCCCTTCCCATTCACGCCCACTGTCCACAATCCCAATGGACCCAAACCCCTTCCCATTTCCTCCCACTGTCCGCAATCCCAATGGACCCAAACATCTTCCAATTCACTCTCACTGTACACAATCCTAATGGACCAAAACCCCTTCCCGTTCACTCCAACTGTCCACAATCCCAATGGAATCAAGCCCCTTCCCATTCACTCCCATGGTACACAATCCCAATGGACCCAAACCCCTTCCCGTTCACTCCAACTGTACACAATCCCAATGGACAGAAACCGCTTCCCGTTCACTCCCACTGTACACAATCCCAATGGACACAAACCCCTTCCCGTTCAGTCCCACTGTACACAATCCCAATGGAACCAAACCCCTTCCCGTTCACTCCCACTGTCCACAATCCCAAAGGACACAAGCCCCTTCACTGCACTCCCATGGTACACAATCCCAATGGACCCAAACCCCTTCCCGTTCACCCCAACTGTACACAATCCCAATGGACAGAAACCTATTCCCGTTCACTCCCACTGTCCACAATCCCAATGGACCCAAACCCCTTCCCGTTCAAACCCACTGTCCACAAACACAATGGACCCAAAACCCTTCCCGTTCTCTCCCACTGTCCACAATCCCAATGGACCCAAACCTCTTTCTGTTCACTCCCTCTGTACACAATCCCAATGGACCCAAACCCCTTCCCCTTCACTCCCACTGTTCACAATCGGAATGGACCCAAACCCCTTCCTGTTCTCTCCCACTGTCCACAATCCCAATGGACCCAAACCGCTTCCTGTTCACTCCCACTGTACACAATCCCAATGGACCCAAACCCCTTCCCCTTCACTCCCACTGTTCACAATCGGAATGGACCGTAACCCCTCCCCATTCACCCCCACTGTCCACAATCGGAATGGACCTTAACCCCTCCCCATTCACACCAACTGTACAGATTCCCAAAGGACCGAAAGCCTTTCCCATTCATTCCCAGTGTCCACGATACCAATGGACCCAAACCCCTTCCCATTTACTCTCACTGTACACAATCCCAATGGACCCAATCCCCTTCCCCTTCACTCCCACTGTTCACAATCGGAATGGACCGTAACCCCTCCCCATTCACCCCCACTGTCCACAATCGGAATGGACCGTAACCCCTCCCCATTTACACCAAATGTACAGATTCCCAAAGGACCGAAAGCCTTTCCCATTCATTCCCAGTGTCCACGATACCAATGGACCCAAACCCCTTCCCATTTACTCTCAATGTACACAAGCGCAATCGGCCCAAACCCCTTCCCTTTCACTCCCACGGTCCTTTATCCCAGTGGACGCAAACCCCTTCCCTTTCACTCCCACTGTCCACAATCCCAATGTTTCCAAACGCCTTCCCGTTCACTCCCACTGTACACAATCCCAATGGACCCAAACCCCTTCCCGTTCACTCCCACCGTCCACAATCCCAATGGACCCAAACCCCTTCCCGTTCACTCCCACTGCACACAATCCCAATGGATTCAAACCCCTTACCGTTCACTCCCACTGCACACAATACCATGGACCTGAAAAGCTTCACGTTCACTCCCACTGTACACAATCCCAAAGGATCCGAACCCCATCCCGTTCACTCCCACTGTCCACAATCCAAATCGACCCAAACCCCTTCCCATTCATTCCCACTGTCCACAATCTCAATGGACCCAAACCGCTTCCAGTTCACATCCCACTGTACACATTCCCAATGGACCAAAACCCCTTCACATTCACTCCCACTGTCCACAATCCCAATGGACCCAAGCCTCTTCCCTGCACTCCCATGCTACACAATCCCAATGGACCCAAACCCCTTCCCGTTCACCCCAACTGTACACAATCGCAATGGACAGAAAACTATTCCCGTTCACTCCCACTGTCCACAATCCCAATGGACCCAAACCCCTTCACGTTCAACCCCACTGTCCACAATCCCAATGGACCCAAAACCCTTCCCGTTCTCTCCCACTGTCCACAATCCCAAAGGACCCAAACCCCTTCCCGTTCACTCCCACTGTACACAATCCCAATGGATCCAAACCCCTTCCCGCTCTCTCACACTGGACAGAATCCCAATGGACACAAACACCTTCCCATTCATTCCCACTGTCCACAATCCCAATGGACCCAAACGTCTTCCAATTCACTCGCACTGTACACAATCCCAATGGACCAAAACCCCTTCCCATTCACTCCCACTGTCCACAATCCCAATGGACCAAAGCCCCTTCCCATTCACTCCCATGGTACACAATCCCAATGGACCCAAACCCCTTCCCGTTCACTCCAACCGTACACAATCCCAATGGACAGAAAACCCTTCCCGTTCATTCCCACTGTCCACAATCCTAATGGACCCAAACACCTTTCCGTTCACTCCCACTGTCCACAATCCAAATGGACCCAAACCGCTTCCAGTTCACATCCCACTGTACACAATCCCAATGGACCAAAACCCCTTCCCATTCACTCCCACTGTCCACAATCCCAATGGACCCAAGCCCCTTCCCTGTACTCCCATGGTACACAATCCCAATGGACCCAAACCCCTTCCCGTTCACTCCAACTGTACACAATCCCAATGGACAGAAACCTATTCCCGTTCACTCCCACTGTCCACAATCCCAGTGGACCCAAACCACTTCCCGTTCTCTCCCACTGTCCACAATCCAAATGGACCCAAAGCCCTTCCCGTTCACTCCCACTGTCCATAATCCCAATGGTCCCAAACCCCTTCCCGCTCTCTCACACTGGACAGAATCCCAATGGACCCAAACACCTTCCCATTCATTCCCACTGTCCACAATCCTAATGGACCCAAACCGCTTCCAATTCACATCCCACTGTACACAATCCCAATGGACCAAAACCCCTTCCCATTCACTCCCAATGTCCACAATCCCAATGGACCAAAGCCCCTTCCCATTCACTCCCATGGTACACAATCCCAATGGACCCAAACCCCTTCCCATTCACTCCAACCGTACACAATCCCAATGGACAGAAAACCCTTCCCGTTCACTCCCACTGTCCACAATCCCAATGGACCCAACCCCTTCCCGTTCAACCCCACTGTCCACAATCCCAATGGACCCAAACCCCTTCCCGTTCTCTCCAACTGTCCACAATCCCAACGGACCCAAACACCTTTCCGTTCACTCCCACTGTACACAATCCAAATGGACCCAAACACCTTCCCGTTCACTCCCACTGTACACAATCCCAATGGACCCAAACCCCTTCCCGTTCACTCCCACTGTACACAATCCCAATGAACCAAAACCCCTTGACGTTCACGCCCACTGTACATAATCCCAATGGACACAAACCCCATCCCGTTCACTCCCATGGTACGCATTCCGAATGGAAACAAACCCCTTCCTGTTCACTCCCCCTGCGCACAATCCCAATGGTCCCAAATGCCTTCCCGTTCACTCCCACTGTACACAATCACAGTGCACCCAAAAACCTTCACATTCACTCCCACTGTCCACAATCCCAATGGATACAAACCCCTTCCCGTTCATCAGTCTGTACACAATCCCAATGAACCCAATCCCTTTCCAGTTCACTCCCACTGTAACAATTCCAATGGAATCAAAACCCTTCTCGGTCACGCCCACTGTCCACAATCCCAATGGACCCAAACCCCTTCCCGTTCACTCCCACTGTCCACAATCCCAATGGACCCTAAACCCTTCCCGTTCATTCCCACTGTCCACAATCCCAATGGACCCAAACCGCTTCCTCTTCACTCCCACTGTACACAATCCCAATGGACCCAAACCCCTTCCCCTTCACTCCCACTGTTCACAATCGGAATGGACCGTAACCCCTCCCCTTTCACCCCCACTGTCCACAATCGGAATGGACCGTAACCCCTCCCCATTCACACCAACTGTACAGATTCCCAAAGGACCGAAAGCCTTTCCCATTCATTCCCAGTGTCCACGATACCAATGGACCCAAACCCCTTCCCATTTACTCTCACTGTACACAATCCCAATGGGCCCAAACCCCTTCCCCTTCACTCCCACTGTTGACAATCGGAAAGTACCGTAACCCCTCCCCATTCACCCGCACTGTCAACAATCGGAATGGACCATAACCCCTCCCCATTCACACCAAATGTACAGATTCCCAAAGGACCGAAAGCCTTTCCCATTCATTCCCAGTGTCCACGATACCAATGGACCCAAACACCTTCCCATTTACTCTCACTGTACACAAGCGCAATCGGCCCAAACCCCTTCGCGTTCACTCCCACGGTCCTTTATCCCAGTGGACGCAAACCCCTTCCCTTTCACTCCCACTGTCCACAATCCCAATGTTTCCAAACGCCTTCCCGTTCACTCCCACTGTGCACAATCCCAAAGGACCCAAACCCCTTCCCGTTCACTCCAACCATCCACATTCCCAATGGACCCAAACCCCTTCCCGTTCACTCCCACTGTCCACAATCCCAATGCACCCAAAACCCTTCCCATTCACTCCCACTGTCCACAAGCCAAATGGACCCAAACCCCTTACCGTTCACACCCACTGCACACAATCCCAATGGACCCAATCCCCTTACCGTTCACTCCCACTGCACACAATCCCAATGGAATCAAGCCCCTTCCCATTCACTCCCATGGTACACAATCCCAATGGACACAAACCCCTTCCCGTTCACTCCAACTGTACACAATCCCAAGGACAGAAACCGCTTCCCGTTCACTCCCACTGTACACAATCCCAATGGACACAAAACCCTTCCCGTTCACTCCCACTGTACAGAATCCCAATGGACCCAAACCCCTTCCCGTTCACTCCCACTGTACACAATCCCAATGAACCAAAACCCCTTGACGTTCACGCCCACTGTACACAATCCCAATGGACACAAACCCCTTCCCGTTCACTCCCATGGTACGCTTTCCGAATGGAAACAAACCCCTTCCCGTTCACTCCCACTGTAAACAATCCCAGTGCACCCAAAAACCTTCACATTCACTCCCACTGTCCACAATCCCAATGGACCCAATCCCTTTCCAGTTCACTCCCACTGTAACAATTCCAATGGAATCAAAACCCTTCTCGTTCACGCCCACTGTCCACAATCCCAAAGGACCCAAACCCCTTCCCCTTCACTCCCACTGTACACAAGCCCAATGGACACAAACCCCTTCCCGTTCACTCCCACTGTCCACAATCCCAATGGACCCAAAACCCTTCCCGTTCACTCCCAATGTACACAATCCCAATGGACCCAAACCCCTTCCTATTCACTCCCACCGTCCACAATCCCAATGGACCCAAACCCCTTCCCGTTCACTCCCACCATCCACAATCCCAATGGACCCAAACCCCTTCCCGTTCACTCCCACTGTCCACAATCCCAATGCACCCAAACCCCTTCCCGTTCACTCCCACTGCACACAATCCCAATGGACCCAATCCCCTTACCGTTCACTCCCACTGCACACAATACCATGGACCTGAAAAGCTTCACGTTCACTCCCACTGTACACAATCCCAAAGGATCCGAAGCCCATCCCGTTCGCTCCCACTGTCCACAATCCAAATCAACCCGAACCCCTTCCCGTTCACTTCCACTGTACACAATCCCAATGGACCCAAAACCCTTCCCGTTCACTCCCACTGTACACAATCCCAATGGACCCAAACCCCTTCCCGTTCACTCCCACTGTCCACAATCCCAAAGGACCCAAACCCCTTCCCATTCACTCCCACTGTCCACAATCCCAATGGACCCAAACCCCTTCCCATTTCCTCCCTCTGTCCGCAATCCCAATGGACCCAAACGTCTTCCAATACACTCGCACTGTACACAATCCTAATGGACCAAAACCCCTTCCCGTTCACTCCAACTGTCCACAATCCCAATGGAATCAAGCCCCTTAACATTCACTCCCATGGTAGACAATCCCAATGGACCCAAACCCCTTCCCGTTCAGTCCAACTGTACACAATCCCAACGGACAGAAACCACTTCCCGTTCACTCCCACTGTACACAATCCCAATGGACACAAACCCGTTCCCGTTCACTCCCACTGTACACAATCCCAATGGACCCAAAACCCTTCCCGTTCACTCCCACTGTACACAATCCCAATGGACCCAAACCCCTTCCCATTCACTCCCACTGTCCACAATCCCAATGGACCCAAACCGCTTACTGTTCACTCCCACTGTACACAATCCCAATGGACCCAAACCCCTTCCCGTTCACTCCCACTGTTCACAATCGGAATGGACCGTAACCCCTCCCCATTCACCCCCACTGTCCACAATCGGAATGGATCATAACCCCTCCCCATTCACACCAACTGTACAGATTCCCACAGGACCGAAAGCCTTTCCCATTCATTCCCAGTGTCCACGATACCAATGCACCCAAACCCCTTCCCATTTACTCTCACTGTACACAATCCCAAAGGACCCATCCCCTTCCCCTTCACTCCCACTGTTCACAATCGGAATGGACCGTAACCCCTCCCCATTCACCCCCACTGTCCACAATCGGAATGGACCATAACCCCTCCCCATTTACACCAAATGTACAGATTCCCAAAGGACCGAAAGCCTTTCCCATTCATTCCCAGTGTCCACGATACCAATGGACCCAAACCCCTTCCCATTTACTCTCAATGTACACAAGCGCAATCGGCCCAAACTCCTTCCCTTTCACTCCGACGGTCCTTTATCCCAGTGGACGCAAACCCCTTCCCTTTCACTCCCACTGTCCACAATCCCAATGTTTCCAAACGCCTTCCCGTTCACTCCCACTGAACACAATCCCAATGGACCCAAACCCCTTCCCGTTCACTCCCACCGTCCACAATCCCAATGGACCCAAACCCCTTCCCGTTCACTCCCACTGTCAACAATCCCAATGGACCCAAACCCCTTCCCGTTCACTCCCACTGTCCACAATCCCAATGGACCCAAACCCCTTCCCGTTCACTCCCACTGTACACAATCCCAATGGACCAAAACCCCTTCCCGTTCACTCCAACCGTACACAATCCCAATGGACAGAAAACCCTTCCCGTTCACTCCCACTGTCCACAATCCCAATGGACCCAACCCCTTCCCGTTCAACCCCACTGTCCTCAATCCCAATGGACCCAAACCCCTTCCCGTTCTCTCCCACTGTCCACAATCCCAACGGACCCAAACACGTTTCCGTTCACTCCCACTGTACACAATCCCAATGGACCCAAACACCTTCCCGTTCACTCCCACTGTACACAATCCCAATGGACCCAAACACCTTCCCGTTCACTCCCACTGTACACAATCCCAATGAACCAAAACCCCTTGACGTTCACGCCCACTGTACATAATCCCAATGGACACAAACCCCTTCCCGTTCACTCCCATGGTACGCATTCCGAATGGAAACAAACCCCTTCCTGTTCACTCCCCCAGCGCACAATCCCAATGGTCCCAAACGCCTTCCCCTTCACTCCCACTGTACACAATCACAGTGCACCCAAAAACCTTCACATTCACTCCCACTGTCCACAATTCCAATGGAATCAAAACCCTTCTCGGTCACGCCCACTGTCCACAATCCCAATGGACCCAAACCCCTTCCCGTTCACTCCCACTGTCCACAATCCCAATGGACCCAAACCGCTTCCTCTTCACTCCCACTGTACACAATCCCAATGGACCCAAACCCCTTCCCCTTCACTCCCACTGTTCACAATCGGAATGGACCGTAACCCCTCCCCATTCACCCCCACTGTCCACAATCGGAATGGACCGTAACCCCTCCCCATTCACACCAACTGTACAGATTCCCAAAGGACCGAAAGCCTTTCCCATTCATTCCCAGTGTCCACGATACCAATGGACCCAAACCCCTTCCCATTTACTCTCACTGTACACAATCCCAATGGGCCCAAACTCCTTCCCCTTCACTCCCACTGTTGACAATCGGAAAGTACCGTAACCCCTCCCCATTCACCCCCACTGTCAACAATCGGAATGGACCATAACCCCTCCCCATTCACACCAAATGTACAGATTCCCAAAGGACCGAAAGCCTTTCCCATTCATTCCCAGTGTCCACGATACCAATGGACCCAAACACCTTCCCATTTACTCTCACTGTACACAAGCGCAATCGGCCCAAACCCCTTCGCGTTCACTCCCACGGTCCTTTATCCCAGTGGACGCAAACCCCTTCCCTTTCACTCCCACTGTCCACAATTCCAATGTTTCCAAACGCCTTCCCGTTCACTCCCACTGTGCACAATCCCAAAGGACCCAAACCCCTTCCCGTTCACTCCCACCATCCACAATCCCAATGGACCCAAACCCCTTCCCGTTCACTCCCACTGTCCACAATCCCAATGCACCCAAACCCCTTCCCGTTCACTCCCACTGTCCACAATCCCAATGGACCCAAACCCCTTCCCGTTCAAACCCACTGCACACAATCCCAATGGACCCAATCCCCTTACCGTTCACTCCCACTGCACACAATCCCAATGGAATCAAGCCCCTTCCCATTGACTCCCATGGTACACAATCCCAATGGACCCAAACCCCTTCCCGTTCACTCCAAATGTACACAATCCCAACGGACAGAAACCGCTTCCCGTTCACTCCCACTGTACACAATCCCAAAGGACACAAACCCCTTCCCGTTCACTCCCACTGTACACAATCCCAATGGACCCAAACCCCTTCCCGTTCACTCCCACTGTACACAATCCCAATGAACCAAAACCCCTTGACGTTCACGCCCACTGTACACAATCCCAATGGACACAAACCCCTTCCCGTTCACTCCCATGGTACGCTTTCCAAATGGAAACAAACCACTTCCTGTTCACTCCCACTGCGCACATTCCCAATGGTCCCAAACCCCTTCCCGTTCACTCCCACTGTAAACAATCCCAGTGCACCCAAAAACCTTCACATTCACTCCCACTGACCACAATCCCAATGGATCCAAACCCCTTCCCGTTCATCACTCTGTACACAATCCCAATGGACCCAGTCCCTTTCCAGTTCACTCCCACTGTAACAATTCCAATGGAATCAAAACCCTTCTCGTTCACGCCCACTGTCCACAATCCCAAAGGACCCAAACCCCTTCCCCTTCTCTCCCACTGTACACAATCCCAATGCACCCAAACCCCTTCCCGTTCACTCCCACTGTACACAATCCCAATGGACCCAAACCCCATCCCGTTCGTTCCCACTGTCCACAATCCAAATCAACCCAAACCCCTTCCCGTTCACTCCAACTGTACACAATCCCAATGGACCCAAAACCCTTCCCGTTCACTCCCACTGTACACAATCCCAATGGACCCAAACCCCTTCCCGTTCATTCCCACTGTCCACAATCCCAATGGACCCAAACCCCTTCCCATTCACTCCCACTGTCCACAATCCCAATGGACCCAAACCTCTTCCCATTTCCTCCCACTGTCCGCAATTCCAATGGACCCAAACGTCTTCCAATTCACTCGCACTGTACACAATCCTAATGGACCAAAACCCCTTCCCGTTCACTCCAACTGTCCACAATCCCAATGGAATCAAGCCCCTTCCCATTCACTCCCTTGGTACACAATCCCAATGGACCCAAAACCCTTCCCGTTCACTCCAACTGTACACAATCCCAATGGACAGAAACCGCTTCCCGTTCACTCCCACTGTACACAATCCCAATAGACACAAACCCCTTCCCGTTCACTCCCACTGTACACAATCCCAATGGACCCAAAACCCTTCCCGTTCATTCCCACTGTACACAATCCCAATGGACCCAAACCCCTTCCCATTCACTCCCACTGTCCACAATCCCAATGGAGCCAAACCGCTTCCTGTTCACTCCCACTGTACACAATCCCAATGGACCAAAACCCCTTCCCGTTCACTCCCACTGCTCACAATCGGAATGGACCGTAACCCCTCCCCATTCACCCCCACTGTCCACAATCGGAATGGACAATAACCCCTCCCCATTCACACCAACTGTACAGATTCCCAAAGGACCGAAAGCCTTTCCCATTCATTCCCAGTGTCCACGATACCAATGGATCCAAACCCCTTCCCATTTACGCTCACTGTACACAATCCCAAAGGACCCAAACCCCTTCCCCTTCACTCCCACTGTTCACAATCGGAATGGACCGTAACCCCGCCCCATTCACCCCCACTGTCCACAATCGGAATGGACCGTAACCCCTCCCCATTTACACCAAATGTACAGATTCCCAAAGGACCGAAAGCCTTTCCCAATCATTCCCAGTGTCCGCGATACCAATGGACCCAAACCCCTTCCCATTTACTCTCAATGTACACAAGCGCAATCGGCCCAAACCCCTTCCCTTTCACTCCCACAGTCCTTTATCCCAGTGGACGCAAACCCCTTCCCTTTCACTCCCACTGTACACAATCCCAATGGACCCAAACCCCTTCCCGTTCACTCCCACCGTCCACAATCCCAATGGACCCAAACCCCTTCCCTTTCACTCCCACTGTCCACAATTCCAATGTTTCCAAACGCCTTCCCGTTCACTCCCACTGTGCACAATCCCAAAGGACCCAAACCCCTTCCCGTTCACTCCCACCATCCACAATCCCAATGGACCCAAACCCCTTCCCGTTCACTCCCACTGTCCACAATCCCAATGCACCCAAACCCCTTCCCGTTCACTCCCACTGTCCACAATCCCAATGGACCCAAACCCCTTCCCGTTCACACCCACTGCACACAATCCCAATGGACCCAATCCCCTTACCGTTCACTCCCACTGCACACAATCCCAATGGAATCAAGCCCCTTCCCATTGACTCCCATGGTACACAATCCCAATGGACCCAAACCCCTTCCCGTTCACTCCAAATGTACACAATCCCAACGGACAGAAACCGCTTCCCGTTCACTCCCACTGTACACAATCCCAAAGGACACAAACCCCTTCCCGTTCACTCCCACTGTACACAATCCCAATGGACCCAAACCCCTTCCCGTTCACTCCCACTGTACACAATCCCAATGAACCAAAACCCCTTGACGTTCACGCCCACTGTACACAATCCCAATGGACACAAACCCCTTCCCGTTCACTCCCATGGTACGCTTTCCAAATGGAAACAAACCACTTCCTGTTCACTCCCACTGCGCACATTCCCAATGGTCCCAAACCCCTTCCCGTTCACTCCCACTGTAAACAATCCCAGTGCACCCAAAAACCTTCACATTCACTCCCACTGACCACAATCCCAATGGATCCAAACCCCTTCCCGTTCATCACTCTGTACACAATCCCAATGGACCCAGTCCCTTTCCAGTTCACTCCCACTGTAACAATTCCAATGGAATCAAAACCCTTCTCGTTCACGCCCACTGTCCACAATCTCAAAGGACCCAAACCCCTTCCCCTTCTCTCCCACTGTACACAATCCCAATGCACCCAAACCCCTTCCCGTTCACTCCCACTGTACACAATCCCAATGGACCCAAACCCCATCCCGTTCGTTCCCACTGTCCACAATCCAAATCAACCCAAACCCCTTCCCGTTCACTCCAACTGTACACAATCCCAATGGACCCAAAACCCTTCCCGTTCACTCCCACTGTACACAATCCCAATGGACCCAAACCCCTTCCCGTTCATTCCCACTGTCCACAATCCCAATGGACCCAAACCCCTTCCCATTCACTCCCACTGTCCACAATCCCAATGGACCCAAACCTCTTCCCATTTCCTCCCACTGTCCGCAATCCCAATGGACCCAAACGTCTTCCAATTCACTCGCACTGTACACAATCCTAATGGACCAAAACCCCTTCCCGTTCACTCCAACTGTCCACAATCCCAATGGAATCAAGCCCCTTCCCATTCACTCCCTTGGTACACAATCCCAATGGACCCAAAACCCTTCCCGTTCACTCCAACTGTACACAATCCCAATGGACAGAAACCGCTTCCCGTTCACTCCCACTGTACACAATCCCAATAGACACAAACCCCTTCCCGTTCACTCCCACTGTACACAATCCCAATGGACCCAAAACCCTTCCCGTTCACTCCCACTGTACACAATCCCAATGGACCCAAACCCCTTCCCATTCACTCCCACTGTCCACAATCCCAATGGAGCCAAACCGCTTCCTGTTCACTCCCACTGTACACAATCCCAATGGACCCAAACCCCTTCCCGTTCACTCCCACTGCTCACAATCGGAATGGACCGTAACCCCTCCCCATTCACCCCCACTGTCCACAATCGGAATGGACAATAACCCCTCCCCATTCACACCAACTGTACAGATTCCCAAAGGACCGAAAGCCTTTCCCATTCATTCCCAGTGTCCACGATACCAATGGATCCAAACCCCTTCCCATTTACGCTCACTGTACACAATCCCAAAGGACCCAAACCCCTTCCCCTTCACTCCCACTGTTCACAATCGGAATGGACCGTAACCCCTCCCCATTCACCCCCACTGTCCACAATCGGAATGGACCGTAACCCCTCCCCATTTACACCAAATGTACAGATTCCCAAAGGACCGAAAGCCTTTCCCATTCATTCCCAGTGTCCACGATACCAATGGACCCAAACCCCTTCCCATTTACTCTCAATGTACACAAGCGCAATCGGCCCAAACCCCTTCCCTTTCACTCCCACGGTCCTTTATCCCAGTGGACGCAAACCCCTTCCCTTTCACTCCCACTGTCCACAATCCCAATGTTTCCAAACGCCTTCCCGTTCACTCCCACTGTACACAATCCCAATGGACCCAAACCCCTTCCCGTTCACTCCCACCGTCCACAATCCCAATGGACCCAAACCCCTTCCCGTTCACACCCACTGTCCACAATCCCAATGGACCCAAACCCCTTCCCGTTCACTCCCACTGTCCACAATCCCAATGGACCCAAACCCCTTCCCGTTCACTCCCACTGCACACAATCCCAATGGATCCAAACCCCTTACCGTTCACTCCCACTGCACTCAATACCATGGACCTGAAAAGCTTCACGTTCACTCCCACTGTACACAATCCCAAAGGATCCGAACCCCATCCCGTTCACTCCCACTGCCCACAATCCAAATCGACCCAAACCCCTTCCCATTCATTCCCACTGTCCACAATCTCAATGGACCCAAACCGCTTCCAGTTCACATCCCACTGTACAAAATCCCAATGGACCAAAACCCCTTCCCATTCACTCCCACAGGCCACAATCCCAATGGACCCAAGCCCCTTTCCTGCACTCCCATAGTACACAATCCCAATGGAACCAAACCCCTTCCCGTTCAACCCCACTGTCCACAATCCCAATGGACCCAAAACCCTTCCCGTTCTCTCCCACTGTCCACAATCCCAACGGACCCAAACCCCTTCCCGTTCACTCCCACTGTACACAATCCCAATGGACCCAAACCCCTTCCCGCTCTCTCACACTGGACAGAATCCCAATGGACACAAACACCTTCCCATTCATTCCCACTGTCCACAATCCCAATGGACCCAAACCGCTTCCAATTCACATCCCCCTGTACACAATCCCAATGGACCAAAACCCCTTCCCATTCACTCCCACTGTCCACAATCCCAAAGGACCAAAGCCCCTTCCCATTCACTCCCATGGTACACAATCCCAATGGACCCAAACCCCTTCCCGTTCACTCCAACCGTACACAATCCCAATGGACAGAAAACCCTTCCCGTTCATTCCCACTGTCCACAATCCTAATGGACCCAAACACCTTTCCGTTCACTCCCACTGTACACAAACCCAATGGACCCAAACACCTTCCCGTTCACTCCCACTGTCCACAATCCCAATGGACCCAAACCCCTTCCCATTCACTCCCACTGTCCACAATCCCAATGGACCCAAACCCCTTCCCATTTCCTCCCACTGTCCGCAATCCCAATGGACCCAAACGTCTTCCAATTCACTCGCACTGTACACAATCCTAATGGACCAAAACCCCTTCCCGTTCACTCCAACTGTCCACAATCCCAATGGAATCAAGCCCCTTCCCATTCACTCCCATGGTACACAATCCCAATGGACCCAAACCCCTTCCCGTTCACGCCAACTGTACACAATCCCAACGGACAGAAACCGCTTCCCGTTCACTCCCACTGTACACAATCCCAATAGACACAAACCCATTCCCGTTCACTCCCACTGTACACAATCCCAATGGACCCAAACCCCTTCCCATTCACTCCCACTGTCCACAATCCCAATGGAGCCAAACCGCTTCCTGTTCACTCCCACTGTACACAATCCCAATGGACCCAAACCCCTTCCCGTTCACTCCCACTGCTCACAATCGGAATGGACCGTAACCCCTCCCCATTCACCCCCACTGTCCACATTCGGAATGGACAATAACCCCTCCCCATTCACACCAACTGTACAGATTCCCAAAGGACCGAAAGCCTTTCCCATTCATTCCCAGTGTCCACGATTCCAATGGACCCAAACCCCTTCCCATTTACTCTCACTGTACACAATCCCAAAGGACCCAAACGCCTTCCCCTTCACTCCCACTGTTCACAATCGGAATGGACCGTAACCCCTCCCCATTCACCCCCACTGTCCACAATCGGAATGGACCGTAACCCCTCCCCATTTACACCAAATGTACAGATTCCCAAAGGACCGAAAGCCTTTCCCATTCATTCCCAGTGTCCACGATACCAATGGACCCAAACCCCTTCCCATTTACTCTCAATGTACACAAGCGCAATCGGCCCAAACCCCTTCCCTTTCACTCCCACGGTCCTTTATCCCAGTGGACGCAAACCCCTTCCCTTTCACTCCCACTGTCCACAATCCCAATGTTTCCAAACGCCTTCCCTTTCACTCCCACTGTACACAATCCCAATGGACCCAAACCCCTTCCCGTTCACTCCCACCGTCCACAATCCCAATGGACCCAAACCCCTTCCCGTTCACACCCACTGTCCACAATCCCAATGGACCCAAACCCCTTCCCATTCACTCCCACTGTCCACAATCCCAATGGACCCAAACCCCTTCCCGTTCACTCCCACTGCACACAATCCCAATGGATCCAAACCCCTTACCGTTCACTCCCACTGCACTCAATACCATGGACCTGAAAAGCTTCACGTTCACTCCCACTGTACACAATCCCAAAGGATCCGAACCCCATCCCGTTCACTCCCACTGTCCACAATCCAAATCGACCCAAACCCCTTCCCATTCATTCCCACTGTCCACAATCTCAATGGACCCAAACCGCTTCCAGTTCACATCCCACTGTACACAATCCCAATGGACCAAAACCCCTTCCCATTCACTCCCACAGTCCACAATCCCAATGGACCCAAGCCCCTTTCCTGCACTCCCATGGTACACAATCCCAATGGAACCAAACCCCTTCCCGTTCAACCCCACTGTCCACAATCCCAATGGACCCAAAACCCTTCCCGTTCTCTCCCACTGTCCACAATCCCAACGGACCCAAACCCCTTCCCGTTCACTCCCACTGTACACAATCCCAATGGACCCAAACCCCTTCCCGCTCTCTCACACTGGACAGAATCCCAATGGACACAAACACCTTCCCATTCATTCCCACTGTCCACAATCCCAATGGACCCAAACCGCTTCCAATTCACATCCCCCTGTACACAATCCCAATGGACCAAAACCCCTTCCCATTCACTCCCACTGTCCACAATCCCAAAGGACCAAAGCCCCTTCCCATTCACTCCCATGGTACACAATCCCAATGGACCCAAACCCCTTCCCGTTCACTCCAACCGTACACAATCCCAATGGACAGAAAACCCTTCCCGTTCATTCCCACTGTCCACAATCCTAATGGACCCAAACACCTTTCCGTTCACTCCCACTGTACACAATCCCAATGGACCCAAACACCTTCCCGTTCACTCCCACTGTCCACAATCACAATGGACCCAATCCCCTTCCCGTTCACTCCCACTGTACACAATCCCAATGGACCAAAACCCCTTCCCATTCACTCCCACTGTCCACAATCCCAATGGACCCAAGCCCCTTCCCTGCACTCCCATGGTACACAATCCCAATGGACCCAAACCCCTTCCCGTTCACTCCAACTGTACACAATCCCAATGGACAGAAACCTGTTCCCGTTCACTCCCACTGTCCACAATCCCAGTGTACCCAGAACCCTTCCCGTTCAACCCCACTGTCCACAATCGGAATGGACCGTAACCCCTCCCCATTCACACCAAATGTACAGATTCCCAAAGGACCGAAAGCCTTTCCC
The DNA here is from genome assembly GCA_026770705.1 of Isurus oxyrinchus. NCBI lineage: Eukaryota > Metazoa > Chordata > Chondrichthyes > Lamniformes > Lamnidae > Isurus > Isurus oxyrinchus. The sequence goes on along the minus strand of JANJGN010000937.1, from coordinate 89,152 downwards.
ATTCATTCCCAGTGTCCACGATACCAATGGACACAAATCCCTTCCCATTTACTCTCACTGTACACAAGCGCAATCGGCCCAAACCCCTTCCCGTTCACTCCCACGGTCCTTTATCCCAGTGGACGCAAACCCCATCCCTATCACTCCCACTGTCCACAATCCCAATGTTTCCAAACGCCTTCCCGTTCACTCCCACTGTACACAATCCCAATGGACCCAAACCCCTTCCCGTTCACTCCCACGTCCACAATCCCAATGGACCCAAACCCCTTCCCGTTCACTCCCACTGTCCACAGTCCCAATGGATCCAAACCCCTTTCCTTTCACTCCCACTGCACACAATACCATGGACCTGAAAAGCTTCGCGTTCACTCCCACTGCACACAATCCCAAAGGATCCGAACCCCATCCCGTTCACTCCTACTGTCCACAATCCAAATCGACACAAACCCCTTCCCATTCATTCCCACTGTCCACAATCCAAATGGACCCAAACCGCTTCCAGTTCACATCCCACTGTACACAATCCCAATGGACCAAAACCCCTTCCCATTCACTCCCACTGTCCACAATCACAATGGACCCAAGCCCCTTCCCTGCACTCCCATGGTACACAATCCCAATGGACCCAAAACCCTTCCCGTTCACTCCAACTGTACACAATCGCAATGGACAGAAACCTATTCCCGTTCACTCCCACTGTCCACAATCCCAGTGGACCCAAACCCCTTCCCGTTCAACCCCACTGTCCACTATCCCAATGGACCCAAAACCCTTCCCGTTCTCTCCCACTGTCCACAATCCCAACGGACCCAAACCCCTTCCCGTTCACTCCCACTGTCCATAATCCCAATGGTCCCAAACCCCTTCCCGCTCTCTCACACTGGACAGAATCCCAATGGACCCAAACACCTTCCCATTCATTCCCATTGTCCACAATCCCACTGGACCCAAACGGCTTCCAATTCACATCCCACTGTACACAATCCCAATGGACCAAAACCCCTTCCCATTCACTCCCACTGTTAACAATCCCAATGGACCCAAGCCCCTTCCCTTTCACTCCCATGGTAGACAATCCCAATGGACCCAAACCCCTTCCCGTTCACTCCAACCGTACACAATCCCAATGGACAGAAAACCCTTCCCGTTCACTCCCACTGTCCACAATCCCAATTGACCCAAACCCCTTCCCGTTCAACCCCACTGTCCACAATCCCAATGGACCCAAAACCCTTCCCCTTCTCTCCCACTGTCCACAATCCCAACGGACCCAAACACCTTTCCGTTCACTCCCACTGTACACAATCCCAATGGACCCAAACACCTTCCCGTTCACTCCCACTGTACACAATCCCAATGGACCCAAACACCTTCCCGTTCACTCCCACTGTACACAATCCCAATGAACCAAAACCCCTTGACGTTCACGCCCACTGTACATAATCCCAATGGACACAAACCCCTTCCCGTTCAGTCCCATGGTACTCATTCCGAATGGAAACAAACCCCTTCCTGTTCACTCCCCCTGCGCACAATCCCAATGGTCCCAAACGCCTTCCCGTTCACTCCCACTGTACACAATCCCAGTGCACCCAAAAACCTTCACATTCACTCCCACTGTCCACAATCCCAATGGGTACAAACCCCTTCCCGTTCATCACTCTGTACACAATCCCAATGGACCCAATCCCTTTCCAGTTCACTCCCACTGTAACAATTGCAATGGAATCAAAACCCTTCTCGTTCACGCCCACTGTCCAAAATCCTAAAGGACTCAAACCCCTTCCCCTTCACTCCCACTGTACACAATCCCAATGGACCCAAAACACTTCTGGTTCACTCCCACTGTACACAATCCCAATGGACCCAAACCCCTTCCCGTTCACTCCCACTGTACACAATCCCAATGGACCCAAACCCCTTCCCATTCACTCCCACTGTCCACAATCCCAATGGACCCAAACCGCTTCCTGTTCACTCTCACTGTACACAATCCCAATGGACCCATCCCCTTCCCCTTCACTCCCACTGTTCACAATCGGAATGGACCGTAACCCCTCCCCATTCACCCCCACTGTCCACAATCGGAATGGACCGTAACCCCTCCCCATTCACACCAACTGTACAGATTCCCAAAGGACCGAAAGCCTTTCCCATTCATTCCCAGTGTCCACGATACCAATGGACCCAAACCCCTTCCCATTTACTCTCACTGTACACAATCCCAATGGACCCAAACCCCTTCCCCTTCACTCCTACTGTTCACAATCGGAATGGACCGTAACCCCTCCCCATTCACCCCCACTGTCCACAATCGGAATGGACCGTAACCCCTCCACATTTACACCAAATGTACAGATTCGCAAAGGACCGAAAGCCTTTCCCATTCATTCCCAGTGTCCACGATACCAATGGACCCAAACCCCTTCCCATTTACTCTCAATGTACACAAGCGCAATCGGCCCAAACCCCTTCCCTTTCACTCCCACGGTCCTTTATCCCAGTGGACGCAAACCCCTTCCCTTTCACTCCCACTGTCCACAATCCCAATGTTTCCAAACGCCTTCCCGTTCACTCCCACTGTACACAATCCCAATGGACCCAAACCCCTTCCCGTTCACTCCCACCGTCCACAATCCCAATGGACCCAAACCCCTTCCCGTTCACTCCCACTGTCCACAGTCCCAATGGAACCAAACCCCTTCCCGTTCACTCCCACTGTCCACAATCCCAATGGACCCAAACCCCTTCCCGTTCACTCCCACTGCACACAATCCCAAAGGATCCAAACCCCTTACCGTTCACTCCCACTGCACACAATACCATGGACCTGAAAAGCTTCACGTTCACTCCCACTGTACACAATCCCAAAGGATCCGAACCCCATCCCGTTCACTCCCACTGTCCACCATCCAAATCGACCCAAACCCCTTCCCATTCATTCCCACTGTCCACAATCTCAATGGACCCAAACCGCTTCCAGTTCACATCCCACTTTACACAATCCCAATGGACCAAAACCCCTTCCCATTCACTCCCACTGTCCACAATCCCAATGGACCCAAGCCCCTTCCCTGCACTCCCATGGTACACAATCCCAATGGACCCAAACCCCTTCCCGTTCACCCCAACTGTACACAATCCCAATGGACAGAAACCTATTCCCGTTCACTCCCACTGTCCATAATCCCAATGGACCCAAACCCCGTCCCGTTCAACCCCACTGTCCACAATCCCAATGGACCCAAAACCCTTCCCGTTCTCTCCCACTGTCCACAATCCCAACGGACCCAAACCCCTTCCCGTTCACTCCCACTGTACACAATCCCAATGGACCCAAACCCCTTCCCGCTCTCTCACACTGGACAGAATCCCAATGGACACAAACACCTTCCCATTCATTCCCACTGTCCACAATCCCAATGGATCCAAACCGCTTCCAATTCACATCCCACTGTCCACAATTCCTTTGGACCCAAACCCCTTCCCGTTCACTCACACTGTCCACAATCCCAATGGACCAAAACCCCTTCCCATTCACTCCCACTGTCCACAATCCCAATGGACCCAAGCCCCTTCCCGTTCACTCCCACTGTCCACAATCCCAATGGACCCAAACCCCTTCCCGTTCACTCCCACTGTCCACAATCCCAATGGACCCAAACCCCTTCCCGTTCACTCCCACTGTCCACAATCCCAACGGACCCAAACCCCTTCCCGTTCACTCCAACCGTACACAATCCCAATGGACAGAAAACCCTTCCTGTTCATTCCCACTGTCCACAATCCTAATGGACCCAAACGCCTTTCCGTTCACTCCCACTGTACACAATCCCAATGGACCCAAAAACCTCCCCGTTCACTCCCACTGTCCACAATCACAATGGACCCAATCCCCTTCCCGTTCACTCCCACTGTCCACAATCCCAATGGACCGAAAACCCTTCCCATTCACTCCCACTGTCCACAATCCCAATGGACCCAAGCCCCTTCCCTGCACTCCCATGGTACACAATCCCAATGGACCCAAACCCCTTCCTGTTCACTCCAACTGTACACAATCCCAATGGACAGAAACCTATTCCCGTTCACGCCCACTGTCCACAATCCCAATGGACCCAAACCCCTTCCCGTTCAACCCCACTGTCCACAATCCCAATGGACCCAAACCCCTTCCCATTCTCTCCCACTGTCCACAATCCCAACGGACCCAAACACCTTTCCGTACACTCCCACTGTACACAATCCCAATGGACCCAAACCCCTTCCCGTTCACTCCCACTGTACACAATCCCAATGAACCAAAACCCCTTGACGTTCACGCCCACTGTACATAATACCAATGGACCCAAACCCCTTCCCGTTCACTCCCATGGTACGCATTCCGAATGGAAACAAACCCCTTCCTGTTCACTCCCCCTGCGCACAATCCCAATGGTCCCAAACGCCTTCCCGTTCACTCCCACTGTCCACAATCCCAATGGATACAAACCCTTTCCAGTTCACTCCCACTGTAACAATTCCAATGGAATCAAAACCCTTCTCGTTCACGCCCACTGTCCACAATCCCAAAGGACTCAAACCCCTTCCCCTTCACTCCCACTGTACACAATCCCAATGGACCCAAAACACTTCCGGTTCACTCCCACTGTACACAATCCCAATGGTCCCAAACCCCTTCCCGTTCACTCCCACTGTCCACAATCCCAATGGACCCAAAACCCTTCCCATTCACTCCCACTGTCCACAATCCCAATGGACCCAAACCGCTTCCTGTTCACTCCCACTGTACACAATCCCAATGGACCCAAACCCCTTCCCCTTCACTCACACTGTTCACAATCGGAATGGACCGTAACCCCACCCCATTCCCCCCCTCTGTCCACAATCGGAATGGACCGTAACCCCTCCCCATTCACACCAACTGTACAGATTCCCAAAGGACCGAAAGCCTTTCCCATTCATTCCCAGTGTCCACGATACCAATGGACCCAAACCCCTTCCCATTTACTCTCACTGTACACAATCCCAATGGACCCAAACCCCTTCCCCTTCACTCCCACTGTTCACAATCGGAATGGACCGTAACCCCTCCCCATTCACCCCCACTGTCCACAATCGGAATGGACCGTAACCCCTCCCCATTCAAACCAAATGTACAGATTCCCAAAGGACCGAAAGCCTTTCCCATTCATTCCCAGTGTCCACGATACCAATGGACCCAAACCCCTTCCCATTTACTCTCACTGTACACAAGCACAATCGGCCCAAACCCCTTCCCTTTCACTCCCACGGTCCTTTATCCCAGTGGACGCAAACCCCTTCCCTTTCACTCCCACTGTCCACAATCCCAATGTTTCCAAACGCCTTCCCGTTCACTCCCACTGTACACAATCCCAATAGACCCAAACCCCTTCCCGTTCACTCCCACCGTCCACAATCCCAATGGATCCAAACCCCTTACCGTTCACTCCCACTGCACACAATACCATGGAGCTGAAAAGCTTCACGTTCACTCCCACTGTACACAATCCCAAAGGATCATAAACCCCATCCCGTTCACTCCCACTGTCCACAATCCAAATCGACCCAAACCCCTTCCCATTCATTCCCACTGTCCACAATCCCAATGGACACAAACGCTTCCAGTTCACATCCCGCTGTACACAAACCCAATGGACCAAAACCCCTTTCCATTCACTCCCACTGTCCACAATCCCAATGGACCCAAGCACCTTCCCTGCACTCCCATGGTACACAATCCCAATGGACCCAAACCCTTTCCCGTTCCCCCCAACTGTACACAATCCCAATGGACAGAAACCTATTCCCGTTCACTCCCATTGTCCACAATCCCAATGGAACCAAACCCCTTCCCGTTCACTCCCACTGCACACAATCCCAAAGGATCCAAACCCCTTACCGTTCACTCCCACTGCACACAATACCATGGACCTGAAAAGCTTCACGTTCACTCCCACTGTACACAATCCCAAAGGATCCGAACCCCATCCCGTTCACTCCCACTGTCCACAATCCAAATCGACCCAAACCCCTTCCCATTCATTCCCACTGTCCACAATCTCAATGGACCCAAACCGCTTCCAGTTCACATCCCACTTTACACAATCCCAATGGACCAAAACCCCTTCCCATTCACTCCCACTGTCCACAATCCCAATGGACCCAAGCCCCTTCCCTGCACTCCCATGGTACACAATCCCAATGGACCCAAACCCCTTCCCGTTCACCCCAACTGTACACAATCCCAATGGACAGAAACCTATTCCCGTTCACTCCCACTGTCCACAATCCCAATGGACCCAAACCCCGTCCCGTTCAACCCCACTGTCCACAATCCCAATGGACCCAAAACCCTTCCCGTTCTCTCCCACTGTCCACAATCCCAACGGACCCAAACCCCTTCCCGTTCACTCCCACTGTACACAATCCCAATGGACCCAAACCCCTTCCCGCTCTCTCACACTGGACAGAATCCCAACGGACACAAACACCTTCCCATTCATTCCCACTGTCCACAATCCCAATGGATCCAAACCGCTTCCAATTCACATCCCACTGTCCACAATTCCTTTGGACCCAAACCCCTTCCCGTTCACTCACACTGTCCACAATCCCAATGGACCAAAACCCCTTCCCATTCACTCCCACTGTCCACAATCCCAATGGACCCAAGCCCCTTCCCGTTCACTCCCACTGTCCACAATCCCAATGGACCCAAACCCCTTCCCGTTCACTCCCACTGTCCACAATCCCAATGGACCCAAACCCCTTCCCGTTCACTCCGACTGTCCACAATCCCAACGGACCCAAACCCCTTCCCGTTCACTCCAACCGTACACAATCCCAATGGACAGAAAACCCTTCCTGTTCATTTCCACTGTCCACAATCCTAATGGACCCAAACGCCTTTCCGTTCACTCCCACTGTACACAATCCCAATGGACCCAAAAACCTCCCCGTTCACTCCCACTGTCCACAATCACAATGGACCCAATCCCCTTCCCGTTCACTCCCACTGTCCACAATCCCAATGGACCGAAAACCCTTCCCATTCACTCCCACTGTCCACAATCCCAATGGACCCAAGCCCCTTCCCTGCACTCCCATGGTACACAATCCCAATGGACCCAAACCCCTTCCTGTTCACTCCAACTGTACACAATCCCAATGGACAGAAACCTATTCCCGTTCACGCCCACTGTCCACAATCCCAATGGACCCAAACCCCTTCCCGTTCAACCCCACTGTCCACAATCCCAATGGACCCAAACCCCTTCCCATTCTCTCCCACTGTCCACAATCCCAACGGACCCAAACACCTTTCCGTTCACTCCCACTGTACACAATCCCAATGGACCCAAACCCCTTCCCGTTCACTCCCACTGTACACAATCCCAATGAACCAAAACCCCTTGACGTTCACGCCCACTGTACATAATACCAATGGACCCAAACCCCTTCCCGTTCACTCCCATGGTACGCATTCCGAATGGAAACAAACCCCTTCCTGTTCACTCCCCCTGCGCACAATCCCAATGGTCCCAAACGCCTTCCCGTTCACTCCCACTGTCCACAATCCCAATGGATACAAACCCTTTCCAGTTCACTCCCACTGTAACAATTCCAATGGAATCAAAACCCTTCTCGTTCACGCCCACTGTCCACAATCCCAAAGGACTCAAACCCCTTCCCCTTCACTCCCACTGTACACAATCCCAATGGACCCAAAACACTTCCGGTTCACTCCCACTGTACACAATCCCAATGGTCCCAAACCCCTTCCCGTTCACTCCCACTGTCCACAATCCCAATGGACCCAAACCGCTTCCTGTTCACTCCCACTGTACACAATCCCAATGGACCCAAACCCCTTCCCCTTCACTCACACTGTTCACAATCGGAATGGACCGTAACCCCTCACCATTCCCCCCCTCTGTCCACAATCGGAATGGACCGTAACCCCTCCCCATTCACACCAACTGTACAGATTCCCAAAGGACCGAAAGCCTTTCCCATTCATTCCCAGTGTCCACGATACCAATGGACCCAAACCCCTTCCCATTTACTCTCACTGTACACAATCCCAATGGACCCAAACCCCTTCCCCTTCACTCCCACTGTTCACAATCGGAATGGACCGTAACCCCTCCCCATTCACCCCCACTGTCCACAATCGGAATGGACCGTAACCCCTCCCCATTCACACCAAATGTACAGATTCCCAAAGGACCGAAAGCCTTTCCCATTCATTCCCAGTGTCCACGATACCAATGGACCCAAACCCCTTCCCATTTACTCTCACTGTACACAAGCACAATCGGCCCAAACCCCTTCCCTTTCACTCCCACGGTCCTTTATCCCAGTGGACGCAAACCCCTTCCCTTTCACTCCCACTGTCCACAATCCCAATGTTTCCAAACGCCTTCCCGTTCACTCCCACTGTACACAATCCCAATAGACCCAAACCCCTTCCCGTTCACTCCCACCGTCCACAATCCCAATGGATCCAAACCCCTTACCGTTCACTCCCACTGCACACAATACCATGGAGCTGAAAAGCTTCACGTTCACTCCCACTGTACACAATCCCAAAGGATCATAAACCCCATCCCGTTCACTCCCACTGTCCACAATCCAAATCGACCCAAACCCCTTCCCATTCATTCCCACTGTCCACAATCCCAATGGACCCAAACGCTTCCAGTTCACATCCCGCTGTACACAAACCCAATGGACCAAAACCCCTTTCCATTCACTCCCACTGTCCACAATCCCAATGGACCCAAGCACCTTCCCTGCACTCCCATGGTACACAATCCCAATGGACCCAAACCCTTTCCCGTTCCCCCCAACTGTACACAATCCCAATGGACAGAAACCTATTCCCGTTCACTCCCACTGTCCACAATCCCAATGGACCCAAACCCCTTCCCGTTCAACCCCACTGTCCACAATCCCAATGGACCCAAAACCCTTCCCGTTCTCTCCCACTGTCCACAATCCCAATGGACCCAAAACCCTTCCCGTTCACTCCCACTGTCCACAATCCCAATGGACCCAAAACCCTTCCCGCTCTCACACACTGGACAGAATCCCAATGGACCCAAACACCTTCCCATTCATTCCCACTGTCCACAATCCCAATGGACCCAAACCGCTTCCAATTCACATCCCACTGTACACAATCCCAATGGACCAAAACCCCTTCCCATTCACTCCCACTGTCCACAATCCCAATGGACCCAAGCCCCTTCCCATTCACTCCCATGGTACACAATCCCAATGGACCCAAACCCCTTCCCGTTCACTCCAACCGTACACAATCCCAATGGACAGAAAACCCTTCCCGTTCACTCCCACTGTCCACAATCCCAATCGACCCAAACCCCTTCCCGTTCAACCCCACTGTCCACAATCCCAATGGACCCAAAACCCTTCCCGTTCTCTCCCACTGTCCACAATCACAATGGACCCAATCCCCTTCCCGTTCACTCCCACTGTACACAATCCCAATGGACCAAAACCCCTTCCCATTCATTCCCACTGTACACAATCCCAATGGACCCAAATCCCTTTCCATTCACTCCCACTGTCCACAATCCCAATGGCCCCAAACCCCTTCCCATTCACTCCCACTGTCCACAATCCCAATGGCCCCAAAACCCTTCCCGTTCACTCCCACTGTACACAATCTCATCTGACACAAACTGCTTCCCGTTCACTCCAACTGTACACAATCCCACTGGAACCAAACCCCTTCCCATTCAATCCACCTGTACAAAATCCCAATGGTCCCAAACCTCTTCCCGTTCACTCCTACTGTCCACAATCTGAATGGACCCAAAAGTCTTCCCGTTCAATCCCACTGTACACACTCCCAATGGACCCAAACCCCTTCCCGTTCACTCCCACTGTTCTCAATCGCAATGGACCCAAAAACCTTCCCGTTCACTCCCACTGTCCACAATCCCAATGGACCCAAACCCCTTCCCGTTCACTCCCACTGTACACAATCCCAAAGGACCCAAACCCCTTCCCGTTCACTCCCACTGAACACAATCCCAAAGGACCCAAACCCCTTCCCGTTCAAATCCACGGTCCACAATCCCAACGGACCCAAAACCCTTCCCGTTCTCTCCCACTGTCCTCAATCCCAATGGACCAAAACCCCTTCCCGTTCACTCCCACTGTACACAATCAAAATGATCCCGAACCCCCACCCCTTCACACCCACTGTCCACAATCCGAATGGATCCAAAACCCTCCCCGTTCATACCAACTGTACAGAATCCCAAAGGACCGAAAGCCTTTCCCATTCATTCCCAGTGTCCAAGATACCAATGGAACCAAACCCCTTCCCGTTTACTTCCACTGTACACAAGCCCAATGGGCCCAAACCCATTCCCGTTCACTCCCACTGTCCACAATCCCAATGGACCTGAAAAGCTTCGCGTTCACTCCCACTGTCCACAATCCCAATGGACCCAAACTCCTTCCCACTCTCTCACACTGTACACAATCCCAATGGACCCAAGCCCATTCCCATTTACTCCCACTGTCCGGAATCCCAATGGATCCAAACAGCTTCCAATTCACTCGCACTGTACTCAATCCTAATGGTCCAAAACCCCTTCCCGTTCACTCCAACTGTCCACAATCCCAATGGACTCAAGCCCCTTCCCATTCAGTCCCATGGTACACAATCCCAATGGACCCAAACCCCTTCCCGTTCACTCCAACTGTACACAATCCCAATGGACCCAAATCCCTTCCCGTTCACTCCAACTGTACACAATCCCAACGGACAGAAACCGCTTCCCGTTCACTCCCACTGTACACAATCCCAATGGACACAAAACCCTTCCCGTTCACTCCCACTGTACACAATCCCAATGGACCCAAACCCCTTCCCGTTCACTCCCACTGTCCACAATCCCAATGGACCCAAACCCCTTCCCGTTCACCCTCACTGTACACAATCCCAATGAACCAAAACCCCTTGACGTTCACGCCCACTGTACATAATCCCAATGGACACAAACCCCTTCCCGTTCACTCCCATGGTACGCATTCCAAATGGAAACAGACCCCTTCCTGTTCACTCCCACTGCGCACAATCCCAATGGTCCCAAACGCCTTCCCGTTCACTCCCACTGTACACAATCCCAGTGCACCCAAAAACCTTCACATTCACTCCAACTGTACACAATCCCAACAGACAGAAACCGCTTCCCGTTCACTCCCACTGTACACAATCCCAATGGACCCAATCCCTTTCCAGTTCACTCCCACTGTAACAATTCCAATGGAATCAAAACCCTTCTCGTTCACGCCCACTGTCCACAATCCCAAAGGACTCAAACCCCTTCCCCTTCACTCCCACTGTACACAATCCCAATGGACCCAAACCCCTTCCCGTTCACTCCCACTGTTCACAATCCCAATATTCCAAAACCCCTTCCCATTCACTCCCAATGTACACAATCCCAACCGTCCCAAACTCCTTCCCGTCCACTCCAACTGTACACAATCCCAGTGGACCCAATCCCCTTCCCATTCACTCCCACTGTACAAAATCCAAATGGACCCAAACCCTTTCTGGTTCGTTCCCACGGTACACAATCCCAATGGACCCAAACCCCTTCCCGTTCACTCCCACTGTACACAATCCCAATGGACCCAAACCCCTTCCCCTTCATTCCCACTGTCCACAATCGCAATGGACCCAAACAACTTCCCGTTCAAACCCACTGTAGAGAATCCCAATAGTCCTAAACCCCATCTCATTCACTCTCACTGTACACTATCACAAACGTCCCAAACCCCTTACTGTTCAGTCCCACTGTACACAATCCCAAAGGAGCCAAAACCCTTCCTGTTCACTCCCACTGTCCACAATCCCAATGGAACCAAAATCCTTCCCGTTCACTCCCACTGTCCACAATCCCAATGGAACCAAAATCCTTGCCATTCACTCCCACTGCGCACAATCCCAATGGACCCAAACACCTTCTGGTTCATTCCAACTGTACACAATCGCAATGGAGCCACACACCTTCCCGTTCACTCCCACTGTACAAAATCCCAATGGACCCAAACCCCTTGTGGTTCACTCCCACTGTACACAATCCCAAAGGAGCCAAAACCCTTCCCATTCACTCCCACTGTACACAATCTCAAAGGACCCAAGCCTCTTCCCTTTCACTCCCAGTGTACACAATCCCAATCGTCCCAAAACCCTTCCCGTTCACTCCCACTGTACACAATCCCAATGGACACAAACCCCTTCCCGTTCACTCCCACTGTACACAATCCCAATGGAGCCAAACCCCTTCCCGTTCACTCCCACTGTACACAATCCCAATGGACCCAAAGCCCTTCCCGTTCACTCCCACTGTACACAATCTCAAAGGACCCAAGCTCCTTCACTTTCGCTCCCAGTGTACACAATCCCAATCGTCCCAAAATTCTTTCCTTTTGCTCCAACTGTAGACAATCCCAATGGACTTAATCCCCTTCTTGTTCACTCCCACTGTTCAAAGCCCAATAGTACCAAACCCCTTCCCATTCACTCCCACTGTACACAATCCCAATTGTCCCAAACCCCTTCCCCTTCAATCCCACTGTCCACAATCCCAATTCACCAAAACACCTTCCCGTTCACTCCTGCTGTACAGGATCCAAATAGTCCAAAACCCCTTCCCATTCACTCCCACTGTACACAATCCCAATGGATCCAAACCCTTCCCGTTCACACCCACAGTACACAATCCAAATTGTCCCATTCCCTCTCCCTTTCACTCCCACTGTAACATTCCCAATGGAAACAAACCCCGTCTTTTTCGCGCCCACTGTCCGCAATCCCAATGGAACCAAACCTCTTCCGGTTCATTCCCACTGTACACAATCCCAATGGAGCCAAACCCTTTCCCGTTCACTCCCACTGTACACAATCCCAATGGACCCAAACCCCTTCCCGTTCACTCCCACTGTAAACAATCCCATTGGAACCAAATCCCTTCCCATTCATTCCCACGGTACGCAATACCAATGGACCCAAATCCCTTCCCGTTCACTCCCACTGTATGCAATCCCAATTGTCCCAAACCCCTTACCATTCACTCCCATTGTGCACAATCCCAGTGGACACAAACCCCTTCAGGTTTATTCCCACTGTACACAATCCCAATGGAGCGAAATCCCCTTCTCATTCACTCCCTCTGTACAAAGTCCCAATAGACCCAAACCCCTTCCCATTCACTCCCACTGAACAGAATCCCAACTGTCCCAAACCCCTTTCCCTTCAATCCCACTGTCCACAATCCCAATCTACCCAAACCCCTTCCCGTACACTCCCAATGTCCGCAATTCCAATGGATCCAAAGACGTTCCCGTTCACACCCACTGGTCACAATCACAATGGAACCATTCCCTCTCCCGTTCACTCCCACTGTAACAAACCCAATGGAAAAAAAGCCTGTCCTGTTCACGCCCACTGTCCGCAATCCCAAAGGAATCAAACACTTTACATTCACTCCCATGGTACACAATCCCAATGGATGCAAACACCTTCCTTTTCACTCCCACTGTACAGAATCCCAATCGAACCAAACCCCTTCCCGTTCAATCCCACTGTACACAATCCCAATGGAACCAAACCTCTTCCCGTTCAGTCCCACTGTCCACAATCCCAATGGACCCTAACCCCTTCCTGTTCACTCCCACTGCGCACAATCCCAATGGACCCAAACCCCTTCCCATTCACTCCCACTGTAAACAATCCCATTGGAACCAAATCCCGTCCCATTAACTCCCACGGTAAGCAATCCCAATGCACCCCAACCTCTTCCTGCTCACTCCCACTGCGCTCAAAGCCAATGGACTTAAGCCCCTTCCCGTTCACACCCAGTGTTCACAATCCCAATCGTCCCAAACTCCTTCCTGTTCACTCCAACTGTACACAATCCCAGTAGACCCTATCCCCTTCTCATTCACTCCCACTGTACACAATCCCAATATTCCAAAATCCCTTCCCGTTCACTCCCAATGTACACAATCCCAACCGTCCCAAACTCCTTCCCGTCCACTCCAACTGTACACAATCCCAGTGGACCCAATCCCCTTCCCATTCACTCCCACTGTACAAAATCCAAATGGACCCAAACCCTTTCTGGTTCGTTCCCACGGTACACAATCCCAATGGACCCAAACCCCTTCCCGTTCACTCCCACTGTACACAATCCCAATGGAGCCAAAGCCCTTCACGTTCACTCCCACTGTGCACAATCCCAATGGACCCAAACCCCTTCCCGTTCACTCCCACTGTATGCAATCCCAATTGTCCCAAACCCCTTCCCTTTCACTCCCACTGTGCACAATCACAGTGGAACGAAAACCCTTCCCATTCACTCCCACTGTACACTAACCGGATCGTCCCAAACCTGTTCCTGTTCACTCCCACTGTACACAACCCCAATGGACCCAAACCCCTTACCATTCATTCCCACTGTCCACAATCCCAATGGACTCAAACCCCTTCCCGTTCACTCTCACTGTACACAATCCCAATGGACCCAAACCCCTTCCCGTTCACTCCCACTGTAGAAAATACCAATTGGCATAAACCCCTTCCCGTTCACTCCCACTGTCCACAATCCCAATGGACCCAAACCCCTTCCCGTTCACTCCCACTGTCCACAATCCCAATGGACCCAAACCCCTTCCCGTTCACTCCCACTTTACACAATCCCAATGGACCCAAACCCCTTCCCGTTCACTCCCACTGTACACAGTCTCAAAAGACCCAAACCCCTTCCCGTTCACTCCCACTGTACACCATCCCAATGGACCCAAACTCCTTCCCATTCACTCCCACTGTACACTGTCTCAAAAGACCCAAGCCCCTTCCCTTTCACTCCCATTGTACACAATCACAATTGTTCCAAACTTCTTCCCATTCGCTCTTACTGTAGACAATCCCAATGGACCCAATCCCCTTCTCATCACTCCCACTGTACAAATTCCAATCGTCCCAAACCCCTTCCCCTTCAATCCCACTGTCCACAATCGCTATTGACCCAAACAACTTCCCGTTCAATCCCACTGTAGAGAATCCCAATAGTCCTAAACCCCATCTCATTCACTCTCACTGTACACTATCACAAACGTCCCAAACCCCTTACTGTTCAGTCCCACTGTACACAATCCCAAAGGAGCCAAAACCCTTCCTGTTCACTCCCACTGTCCACAATCCCAATGGAACCAAAAACCTTCCCGTTCACTCCCACTGTCCACAATCCCAATGGAACCAAAATCCTTGCCATTCACTCCCACTGCGCACAATCCCAATGGACCCAAACACCTTCTGGTTCACTCCCACTGTACACAATCGCAATGGAGCCACACCCCTTCCCGTTCACTCCCACTGTACAAAATCCCAATGGACTCAAAACCCTTCCCGTTCACTCCCACTGTCCACAATCCCAATGGACCCAAACCCCTTCCCGTTCACACCCACTGTACACAATCCCAATGGAGCCAAAACCCTTCCCATTCACTCCCACTGTACACAATCTCAAAGGACCCAAGCCTCTTCCCTTTCACTCCCAGTGTACACAATCCCAATCGTCCCAAAACCCTTCCCGTTCACTCCCACTGTACACAATCCCAATGGACACAAACCCCTTCCCGTTCACTCCCACTGTACACAATCCCAATGGAGCCAAACCCCTTCCCGTTCACTCCCACTGTACACAATCCCAATGGACCCAAAGCCCTTCCCGTTCACTCCCACTGTACACAATCTCAAAGGACCCAAGCTCCTTCACTTTCGCTCCCAGTGTACACAATCCCAATCGTCCCAAAATTCTTTCCTTTTGCTCCAACTGTAGACAATCCCAATGGACCTAATCCCCTTCTCGTTCACTCCCACTGTTCAAAGCCCAATAGTACCAAACCCCTTCCTATTCACGCCCACTGTACACAATCCCATTTGTCCCAAACCCCTTCCCCTTCAATCCCACTGTCCACAATCCCAATTCACCCAAACACCTTCCCGTTCACTCCTGCTGTACAGGATCCAAATAGTCCAAAACCCCTTCCCATTCACTTCCACTGTACACAATCCCAATGGATCCAAACCATTCCCGTTCACACCCACAGTACACAATCCAAATTGCCCCATTCCCTCTCCCTTTCACTCCCACTGTAACATTCCCAATGGAAACAAACCCCGTCTTTTTCGCGCCCACTGTCCGCAATCCCAATGGAACCAAACCTCTTCCGGTTCATTCCCACTGTACACAATCCCAATGGAGCCAAACCCCTTCCCGTTCACTCCCACTGTACACAATCCCAATGGACCCAAACCCCTTCCCGTTCACTCCCACTATAAACAATCCCATTGGAACCAAATCCCTTCCCATTCATTCCCACGGTACGCAATACCAATGGACCCAAATCCCTTCCCGTTCACTCCCACTGTATGCAATCCCAGTTGTCCCAAACCCCTTACCATTCACTCCCATTGTGCACAATCCCAGTGGACACAAACCCCTTCAGGTTTATTCCCACTGTACACAATCCCAATGGAGCGAAATCCCCTTCTCATTCACTCCCTCTGTACAAAGTCCCAATAGACCCAAACCCCTTCCCATTCACTCCCACTGAACAGAATCCCAACTGTCCCAAACCCCTTTCCCTTCAATCCCACTGTCCACAATCCCAATCTACCCAAACCCCTTCCCGTACACTCCCAATGTCCGCAATTCCAATGGATCCAACGACGTTCCCGTTCACACCCACTGGTCACAATCACAATGGAACCATTCCCTCTCCCGTTCACTCCCACTGTAACAAACCCAATGGAAAAAAAGCCTGTCCTGTTCACGCCCACTGTCCGCAATCCCAAAGGAATCAAACACTTTACACTCACTCCCATGGTACACAATCCCAATGGATGCAAACACCTTCCTTTTCACTCCCACTGTACAGAATCCCAATCGAACCAAACCCCTTCCCGTTCACTCCCACTCTACAGAATCCCAATCGAACCAAACCCCTTCCCGTTCAGTCCCATTGTCCACAATCCCAATGGACCCTAACCCCTTCCTGTTCACTCCCACTGCGCACAATCCCAATGGACCCAAACCCCTTCCCATTCACTCCCACTGTACACAATCCCAATGGACCCAATCCCCTTCTCGTTCACTCCCACTGTGCACAATCCCATTGGACCCAAACCCCTTCCCGTTCACTACCATTGTCCACAATCCCAATGGACCCAAACCCCCTTCCCGTTCACTCCCACTGTCCACAATCCCAATGGACCCAAACCCCTTCCCGTTCACTCCCACTGTCCACAATCCCAAAGGACCTAATCCCCTTCTCGTTCACTCCCACTGTACACAATCCCAACGGATCCAAACCCCTACACGTTCACACCCACTGTCCACAATCCAAATGGACCCATTCCCTCTCCGTTACTCCCACTGTAACAATCCCAATGGACCCAAACCCCTTCACATTCACTCCCACTGTACACAATCCCAATGGACCCAATCCCCTTCCCGTTCACTCCCAATGTACACAATCCCAGTAGTCCCAAACACCTTCCCATTCACTCCCAATGTTCACAATCCCAACGGATCCAAACCCCTACACGTTCACTCCCACTGTCCACAATCCAAATGGACCCATTCCCTCTCCTTTCACTCCCACTGTAACAATCGCAATGGAGACAAACCCCGTCCTGTTCACGCACACTGTCCGCAATCTCAATGGACTCAAAACCCTTCACATTCACTCCCACTGCGCACAATCCCAATGGACCCAAACCCCTTCCCGTTCACTCCCACTGTACACAATCCCAATGGACCCAAACCCCTTCCCGTTCACTCCCAATGTCCACAATCCCAATGGACCCAAACCCCTTCCCGTTCACTCCCACTGTACACAATCACAATGGACACAAACCCCTTCCTTTTCATTCCCACTGTACACAATCACACTGGACCCAAACCCCTTCCCGTTCACTCCCACTGTCCACAATCCCAATGGAGCCAAACCCTTTCCCGTTCACTCCCACTTTACACAATCCCAATGGACCCAAACCCCTTCCCGTTCACTCCCACTGTACACAATCTCAAAGGACCCAAGCTCCTTCACTTTCGCTCCCAGTGTACACAATCCCAATCGTCCCAAAATTCTTCCCTTTTGCTCCAACTGTAGACAATCCCGATGGACCTAATCCCCTTCTTGTTCACTCCCACTGTTCAAAGCCCAATAGTACCAAACCCCTTCCCATTCACTCCCACTGTCCACAATCCCAATTGTCCCAAACCCCTTCCCCTTCAATCCCACTGTCCACAATCCCAATTCACCCAAACACCTTCCCGTTCACTCCTGCTGTACAGGATCCAAATAGTCCAAAACCCCTTCCCATTCACTCCCACTGTACACAATCCCAATGGATCCAAACCCTTCCCGTTCACACCCACAGTACACAATCCAAATTGTCCCATTCCCTCTCCCTTTCACTCCCACTGTAACATTCCCAATGGAAACAAACCCCGTCTTTTTCGCGCCCACTGTCCTCAATCCCAATGGAACCAAACCTCTTCCGGTTCATTCCCACTGTACACAATCCCAATGGAGCCAAACCCTTTCCCGTTCACTCCCACTGTACACAATCCCAATGGACCCAAACCCCTTCCCGTTCACTCCCACTATAAACAATCCCATTGGAACCAAATCCCTTCCCATTCATTCCCACGGTACGCAATACCAATGGACCCAAATCCCTTCCCGTTCACTCCCACTGTATGCAATCCCAATTGTCCCAAACCCCTTACCATTCACTCCCATTGTGCACAATCCCAGTGGACACAAACCCCTTCAGGTTTATTCCCACTGTACACAATCCCAATGGAGCGAAATCCCCTTCTCATTCACTCCCTCTGTACAAAGTCCCAATAGACCCAAACCCCTTCCCATTCACTCCCACTGAACAGAATCCCAACTGTCCCAAACCCCTTTCCCTTCAATCCCACTGTCCACAATCCCAATCTACCCAAACCCCTTCCCGTACACTCCCAATGTCCGCAATTCCAATGGATCCAAAGACGTTCCCGTTCACACCCACTGGTCACAATCACAATGGAACCATTCCCTCTCCCGTTCACTCCCACTGAAACAAACCCAATGGAAAAAAAGCCCGTCCTGTTCACGCCCACTGTCCGCAATCCCAAAGGAATCAAACACTTTACATTCACTCCCATGGTAGACAATCCCAATGGATGCAAACACCTTCCTTTTCACTCCCACTGTACAGAATCCCAATCGAACCAAACCCCTTCCCGTTCACTCCCACTGTACAGAATCCCAATCGAACCAAACCCCTTCCCGTTCAATCCCACTGTCCACAATCCCAATGGAACCAAACCCCTTCCCGTTCAGTCCCACTGTCCACAATCCCAATGGACCCTAACCCCTTCCTGTTCACTCCCACTGCGCACAATCCCAATGGACCCAAACCCCTTCCCATTCACTCCCACTGTAAACAATCCCATTGGAACCAAATCCCGTCCCATTAACTCCCACGGTAAGCAATCCCAATGCACCCCAACCTCTTCCTGCTCACTCCCACTGCGCTCAAAGCCAATGGACTCAAGCCCCTTCCCGTTCACTCCCAGTGTTCACAATCCCAATCGTCCCAAACTCCTTCCTGTTCACTCCTACTGTACACAATCCCAGTGGACCCAATCCCCTTCTCATTCACTCCCACTGTACACAATCCCAATATTCCAAAACCCCTTCCCATTCACTCCCAATGTACACAATCCCAATCGTCCCAAACCCCTTCCCCTTCACTCCCACTGTCCACAATCCCAATTGACCCAAATCCCTTCCCGTTCACTCCCACTGTCCACAATTCCAATGGACCCAAACCCCTTCCCGTTCACTCCCACTGTCCACAATCCCAATGGACTCATACCCCTTCCCGTTCACTCCCACTGTGGACAATCCCAATGGACCCAAAACACTTCCAGTTCACTCCCACTCTCCACAATCCCAATCATCCCAAACCCCTTCCCGTTCACTCCCACTGCGCACAATCCCAATTATCCAGAACCACTTCACATTCACTCCCACTGGCCGCAATCCCAATGGACTCAAACCCCTTCCCTTTCCCTTCCACTGTTCACAATCCCAATGGACCCCAAAACATACCCATTCACTCCCACTCTACACAGTCCCAATGGACCAAAACCACTTCCTGTTCACTCCCACTGTACACAATCCCAATGGACCCAAACCCCTTCCCGTTCACTCCCACTGTACACAAACCCAATGGACCCAAACCCCTTCCTGTTCACTCTCACTGTCCACAATTCCAATGGACCCAAACCCCTTCCCGTTCACTCCCACTGTACACAATCCCAATGGACCCTAACCCCTTCCCATTCACTCCCACGTTACGCAATCCCAATGGAGCCAAACCCCTTCCTGTTCACTCCCACTGTACACAATCCCAATAGACCCAAACCCCTTCCTGTTCACTCTCACTGTCCACAATCCCAACGGACCCTAACCCCTTCCCATTCACTCCCACGTTACGCAATCCCAATGGACCAAAACCCCTGCCCATTCACTCCCACTGTTCGCAATCCCAATGGACAAACACCCCTTCCCATTCACCCCACTGTCCACAATCCCAATGGATCCAAAACCCTTCCCTTTCACTCCCACTATACAGAATCCGAATGGACACAAAACCCTTCCCTTTCCCTCCCACTGTCCACAATCGCAATGGACACAAACTCCTTCCCGTTCACTCCCACTGTCCACAATCCCAATGGACCCAAACCCATTCCCTTTCACTCCCACGTTACACCATCCCAATGGACCCAAACCCATTCCCTTTCACGCCCACGTTACACAATCCCAATGGACCAAAACAACTTCCCGTTCACTCTAGTATCCACAATTCTATTGGAACCAAACCCCTTCCCGTTCACTCCCACTGTACACAATCCCAATCGACCCCAACCCCTTCCCGTTCAGTCCCACTGCGCACAATCCCAATGGACGCAAACCCCGTACTGTTCACTCCCACAGTACACAATTGCATTGGAAACAAACCCCTTCCCCTACACTCCACGGTGCACAATCCCAATGGACCCCAACCCCTTCCTGTTCACTCCCACTGCACTCAATGCCAATGGACCCGAACCCTTTGCCGTTCACTCCCACTGTACACAACCCCAATGGATCCAATCCCCTTCCCGTTCACACCCACTGTCCACAATCCCAATGGACCCATTCCCCTTCCCGTTCACTCCCACTGTACACAATCCCAATGGAAACAAACCCCGTCTTGTTCTCGCCCACTTTCCGCAATCCCAATAGAATCAAACCCCTTCCCGTTCACTCCCACTGTTCACAATCCAAATGGACCCAAACCCCGTCCGGTTCACTCCCACAGTACGCAATCCCAAAGGACATGTACCCCTTCCCATTCTCTCCCACTGTTCACAATCAAAATGGACCCAAACCCCTTCCCGTTCACTCCCACTGTTCATAATCCAAATGGACCCAAACCCCTTCCGGTTCACTCCCACTGTACACAATCCCAAAGGACATGTACCCCTTCCCATTCACTCCCACTGTACACAATCACAATGGAAACAAACCCCTTCCCGTTCACTCCCACTGCCCATAATCCCAATGGACCCAATCCCCTACCCGTTCACTCCCACTGTCCACAATCTCAATGGACCCAAACCCCTTCCCGTTCACTCTCACTGCCCATAATCCCAATGGACCCAATCCCCTACCCGTTCACTCCCACTGTCCACAATCCCAATGGACCCAAACCCCTTCCTGTTCACTCCCACTGTAAAAAATCCCAATGGACCCAAACCCCTTCCCGTTCACTCCCACTGTACACAATCCCAATGGACCCAAACCACTTCCCATTCACTCCCACTGTCCACACTCCCAATGGACCCAAACCACTTCCCATTCACTCCCAATGCGCACAATCCCAATGGACCCAAACCCCTTCCCGTTCTCTCCCACTGTCCACAATCCCAATGGACCCAAACCACTTCCCATTCACTCCCAATGCGCACAATCCCAATGGACCCAAACCACTTCCCATTCACTCCCACTGTACACAATCCCAATCGACCCCAACCCCTTCCCGTTCAGTCCCACTGTGCACAATCCCAATGGACGCAAACCCCGTACTGTTCACTCCCACAGTACACAATTGCATTGGAAACAAACCCCTTCCCCTACACTCCACGGTGCACAATCCCAATGGACCCCAACCCCTTCCTGTTCACTCCCACTGCACTCAATGCCAATGGACCCGAACCCTTTGCCGTTCACTCCCACTGTACACAATCCCAATGGATCCAATCCCCTTCCCGTTCACACCCACTGTCCACAATCCCAATGGACCCATTCCCCTTCCCGTTCACTCCCACTGTACACAATCCCAATGGAAACAAACCCCGTCTTGTTCACGCCCACTTTCCGCAATCCCAATAGAATCAAGCCCCTTCCCATTCAGTCCAACTGTCCACAATCCCAATGGAGCCAAACCACTTCCCGTTCACTCCCTCTGTCCACAATCCCAATAGACCCAAACCCCTTCCCGTTCACTCCCACTGTACACAATCCCAATGGACACAAAACCCTTCCCGTTCACTCCCACTGTACACAATCCCAATGGACCCAAACCACTTCCCATTCACTCCCACTGCGCGCAATGCCAATGATACCAAACCCCATCCCATTCACTCCTTCCACAATCCCAATGGACCAAAACACCTTCCCGTTCACTCTAGTATCCACAATTCCAATGGGCCCAAACCCCTTCCCGTTCACTCCCACTGTACACAATCCCAATGGACCCGAACCCCTTCCCTTTCACTCCCACTGTACACAATCCCGATGGAAACAAACCCCTTTCCGTTCACTCCCACTGTCCATAATCCCAATGGACCCAATCCCCTACCCGTTCACTCCCACTGTCCACAATCCCATTGGACCTGAACCCCTTCCCGTTCACTCCCACTGTCCACAATCCCAATGGACCCAAACCCCTTCCCGTTCACTCCCACTGTCCACAATCCCAATGGACCCAAACTCCTTCCTGTTCACTCCCACTGTACACCATCCCAATTGACCCAAACCACTTCCTGTTCACTCCCACTATACACAGTCCCAATGGACCCAAAACCCTTCCCGTACACTGCCACTGTCCACAATCCCAATGGACCCAAACCACTTCCCATTCACTCCCACTGCGCACAATCCCAATAGACCCAAAGCCCTTCCCATTCACTCCCAACGTCCACAATCCCAATGAACCCAAACCCCTTCCCGTTCACTCCCACCGTACACAATCCCAATGGACCCAAACCCCTTCGCATTCACTCCCAACGTCCACAATCAAAATGGACCAAAACACCTTCCGTTCACTCTAGTATCCACAATTCTAATGGCCCCAAACACCTTCCCTTTCACTCCCACTGTACACAATCCCAATTGACCCCAACCCCTCCTGTTCAGTCCCAATGTGCACAATCCCAATGGTCGCAAACCCCTTCCCGTTCACTCCCACTGTACACAATTACATTGGAACCAAACCCCTTCCCCTTCACTCCACGGTACACAATCCCAATGGACCCCAACCCCTTCCTGTTAACTGCGACTGCACTCAATGCCAATGAAGCCGAACCCTTTGCCGTTCACTCCCATGTCCACAATCCCAAAGGACCCAAATCCCTTTACTTTCACACCCACTCTCCGCAATCCCAATGGATCCAAACCCGTTCCCATTCACACCCACTGTCCGCAATCCCAATGGATCCAAACCCCTTCCCGTTCACACCCACTGTCCACAATCCCAATGGACCCATTCCCCTTCCCGTTCACTCCCACTGTACACAATCCCAATTGACCCAAACCTCTTCCTGTTCTCTCCCACTATACACAATCCCAATGGACCCAAAACCCTTCCTGTTCACTCCCACTGTACACAATCCCAATGGACCCAAACCCCTTCCCGTTCACTCCCACTGTCCACAATCCCAAAGTACCCAAATCCCTTTCCTTTCACACCCACTCTCCGCAATCCCAATGGATCCAAACCCCTTCCCGTTCACACCCACTGTCCACAATCCCAATGGACCCATTCCCCTTCCCGTTGATTCCCACTGTACACAATCCCAATGGAAACAAACCCCGTCTTGTTCACGCCCACTTTCCGCAATCCCAATGGACCCAAACCCCTTCCCATTCACTCCCACTGTACACAATCCCAATGGATCCAAACCCCTTCCCGTTCACTCCCACTTTACACTATCCCAATGGACCCAAATGCCTTTTTGTTCACTCCCACTGTCCACAAGCCCAATGGACCCAAATCCCTTCCCGTTCACTCCCACTATCCACAATCCCAATGGACCCAAAACCCTTCCCATTCACTTCCTCTCTCCTCAATCCTAATGGACCCAAACCCCTTCACATTTACTTGCACTGTAACAATCCCAAACAACCCAAACCCCTTCTCGTTTACGTCCACTGTCCGCAATCCCAATGGACTCAAACCCCTTTCCGTTCACTCCCACTGTCCACAATCCCAATGGACCAAAACACCTTCCCATTCACTCTAGTATCCACAATTCCAATGGACCCAAACCACTTCCCGTTCACTCCCACTGTACACAATCCAAATCGACCCCAACCCCTTCCCGTTCAGTCCCACTGCGCACAAGCCCAATGGACGCAAACCACTTCCCGTTCACTCCCACTGTAAGCAATTCCATTGGAACCAAACCCCTTCCCCTTCACTCCACGGTACACAATCCCAATGGACACCAACCGCATCCTGTTCACTCCCACTGCACTCAATGCCAATGGACCTGAACCCTTTGCCGTTCACTCCCACTGTCCACAATCCCAAAGGACCCAAATCCCTTCCCTTTCACACCCACTCTCCGCAATCCCAATGGATCCAAACCCGTTCCCATTCACACCCACTGTCCACAATCCCAATGGACCCATTCCCATTCCTGTTCACTCCCACTGTACACAATCCCAATGGAAACAAAGCCCGTCTTGTTGTCGCCCACTTTCCGCAATCCCAATGGACTCAGACCCCTTCTCGTTCACTCCCACTGTACACAATCCCAATGGACCCAAACTCCTTCCCGTTCACTCCCACTGTACACAATCCCAATTGACCCAAACCCCTTCCCGTTCACTCCCACTGTACACAATCTCAATCGTCCCAAAGCCTGTCCCGTTCACTCCCACTTTACACAATCGCAATGGAGCCATTCATATTCCCATTCACTCCCACTGTCCACAATCCCAATGGACCCTAACCCCTTCCCGTTCACTACCACTGTACACTATCCCAATGGACCAAAACCCCTTCCATCCACTCCCACTGCAGACAATCCCAATGGACCCAAAACACTTCCGGTTCACTCCCACTCTCCACAATCCCAATCGTCCCAAACCCCTTCCCGTTCAGTCCCACTGCGCACAATCCCAATGGACCTGAACCCCTTCCCGTTCAATCCCGCTGTCCATAATCCCAATGGACTGAAACACCTTCCCATTCAATCCCACTGTCCGCAATCCAAATGGACTCAAGCCACTTCCCGTTCACTCCCACTGTTCACAATCCAAATGGACACAAACCCCTTCCCGTTCACTCCCACTGTACACAATCCCAATCGACCCAAACCCCTTCCCTTTCAGTCCCACTGTACACAATCCCAATGGACCCAAACCCCTTCCCGTTCACTCCCACTGCCCACAAGCCCATTGGACCCAAACCCCTTCCTGTTCACTCCCACTGCCCACAAGCCCATTGGACCCAAACCCCTTCCCGTTCACTCCCACTGTATACAATCACATTGAAACCAAACCCCTTCCCAATCACTCCACGGTACACAATCCCATTGGACCACAACCCCTTCCTTTTCACTCCCACTGCACTCAATGCCAATGGACCCGAACCCTTTGCCGTTCACTTCCACTGTCCACAATCCCAAAGGACCCAAACCCCTTCCCTTTCACACCAACACTCCACAATTCCAAAGGATCCAAACCCTTTCCCGTTCACACCCACTGTCCACAATCCCAATGGAGCCAATCCCCTTCCCGCTAACTCCCACTGTACACAATCCCAATGGAAACAAACCCCGTCTTGTTCAAGCCCACTTTCCGCAATCCCAAAGGACTCAAACCCCTTCCTGTTCACTCCCACTGTCCACAATCCCAATTGTCCCGAACCCCTTCCCGTTCACTCCCACTGTCCACAATCCCAAAGGACTCAAACCCCTTCCCATTCACTCCCACTGTCCGCAATCCTAATGGAGTCAAACCCCTTCCATTTCCCTCCCACTGTTCACAATCCCAATGGAACCTAACCCCTTCCCATTCACTCCCACGTTACACAATCCCAATGGACCCAAACCCCTTCCCATTCACTCCCACTGTACACAATCCCAATGGACCCGAACCCCTTCCCGTTCACTCCAACTGTACACAATCCCAATGGATCCAAATCCCTTCCCGTTCACGCCCACTTTCCGCAATCCCAATGGACCCATTCCCCTTCCCGTTCACTCCCACTGTACACAATCTCAATCGTCCCAAAGCCTGTCCCGTTCACTCCCACTTTACACAATCGCAATGGAGCCATTCACATTCCCATTCACTCCCATTGTCCACAATCCCAATGGACCCTAACCCCTTCCCGTTCACTACCGCTGTACACTATCCCAATGGACCAAAACCCCTTCCATCCACTCCCACTGTAGACAATCCCAATGGACCCAAACATCTTCCCATTCACTCCCAATCTACAAAGTCCCAATGGACCCGAACCACTTCCTGTTCACTCCCACTGTACACAATCCCCATGGAACCTAACCCCTTCCCATTCACTCCCACGTTACACAATCCCAATGGACCCAAACCCCTTCCCATTCACTCCCACGTAACACAATCCCAATGGACCCAAACCCCTTCCCGTTCACTCCAACTGTACACAATCCCAATGGATCCAAATCCCTTCCCGTTCACGCCCACTTTCCGCAATCCCAATGGACCCATTCCCCTTCCCATTCACTCCCACTGTACACAATCCCAATGGACCCGAACCCCTTCCCTTTCACTCCCACTGTACACAATCCCGATGGAAACAAACCCCTTTCCGTTCACTCCCACTGTCCATAATCCCAATGGACCCAATCCCCTACCCGTTCACTCCCACTGTCCACAATCCCATTGGACCTGAACCCCTTCCCGTTCACTCCCACTGTCCACAATCCCAATGGACCCAAACCCCTTCCCGTTCACTCCCACTGTCCACAATCCCAATGGACCCAAACTCCTTCCTGTTCACTCCCACTGTACACCATCCCAATTGACCCAAACCACTTCCTGTTCACTCCCACTATACACAGTCCCAATGGACCCAAAACCCTTCCCGTACACTGCCACTGTCCACAATCCCAATGGACCCAAACCACTTCCCATTCACTCCCACTGCGCACAATCCCAATAGACCCAAAGCCCTTCCCATTCACTCCCAACGTCCACAATCCCAATGAACCCAAACCCCTTCCCGTTCACTCCCACCGTACACAATCCCAATGGACCCAAACCCCTTCGCATTCACTCCCAACGTCCACAATCAAAATGGACCAAAACACCTTCCGTTCACTCTAGTATCCACAATTCTAATGGCCCCAAACACCTTCCCTTTCACTCACACTGTACACAATCCCAATTGACCCCAACCCCTCCTGTTCAGTCCCAATGTGCACAATCCCAATGGTCGCAAACCCCTTCCCGTTCACTCCCACTGTACACAATTACATTGGAACCAAACCCCTTCCCCTTCACTCCACGGTACACAATCCCAATGGACCCCAACCCCTTCCTGTTAACTGCGACTGCACTCAATGCCAATGGAGCCGAACCCTTTGCCGTTCACTCCCATGTCCACAATCCCAAAGGACCCAAATCCCTTTACTTTCACACCCACTCTCCGCAATCCCAATGGATCCAAACCCGTTCCCATTCACACCCACTGTCCGCAATCCCAATGAATCCAAACCCCTTCCCGTTCACACCCACTGTCCACAATCCCAATGGACCCATTCCCCTTCCCGTTCACTCCCACTGTCCACAATCCCAATTGACCCAAACCTCTTCCTGTTCTCTCCCACTATACACAATCCCAATGGACCCAAAACCCTTCCTGTTCACTCCCACTGTACACAATCCCAATGGACCCAAACCCCTTCCCGTTCACTCCCACTGTCCACAATCCCAAAGTACCCAAATCCCTTTCCTTTCACACCCACTCTCCGCAATCCCAATGGATCCAAACCCCTTCCCGTTCACACCCACTGTCCACAATCCCAATGGACCCATTCCCCTTCCCGTTGATTCCCACTGTACACAATCCCAATGGAAACAAACCCCGTCTTGTTCACGCCCACTTTCCGCAATCCCAATGGACCCAAACCCCTTCCCATTCACTCCCACTGTACACAATCCCAATGGATCCAAACCCCTTCCCGTTCACTCCCACTTTACACTATCCCAATGGACCCAAATGCCTTTTTGTTCACTCCCACTGTCCACAAGCCCAATGGACCCAAATCCCTTCCCGTTCACTCCCACTATCCACAATCCCAATGGACCCAAAACCCTTCCCATTCACTTCCTCTCTCCTCAATCCTAATGGACCCAAACCCCTTCACATTTACTTGCACTGTAACAATCCCAAACAACCCAAACCCCTTCTCGTTTACGTCCACTGTCCGCAATCCCAATGGACTCAAACCCCTTTCCGTTCACTCCCACTGTCCACAATCCCAATGGACCAAAACACCTTCCCATTCACTCTAGTATCCACAATTCCAATGGACCCAAACCACTTCCCGTTCACTCCCACTGTACACAATCCAAATCGACCCCAACCCCTTCCCGTTCAGTCCCACTGCGCACAAGCCCAATGGACGCAAACCACTTCCCGTTCACTCCCACTGTAAGCAATTCCATTGGAACCAAACCCCTTCCCCTTCACTCCACGGTACACAATCCCAATGGACACCAACCGCATCCTGTTCACTCCCACTGCACTCAATGCCAATGGACCTGAACCCTTTGCCGTTCACTCCCACTGTCCACAATCCCAAAGGACCCAAATCCCTTCCCTTTCACACCCACTCTCCGCAATCCCAATGGATCCAAACCCGTTCCCATTCACACCCACTGTCCACAATCCCAATGGACCCATTCCCATTCCTGTTCACTCCCACTGTACACAATCCCAATGGAAACAAAGCCCGTCTTGTTGTCGCCCACTTTCCGCAATCCCAATGGACTCAGACCCCTTCTCGTTCACTCCCACTGTACACAATCCCAATGGACCCAAACTCCTTCCCGTTCACTCCCACTGTACACAATCCCAATTGACCCAAACCCCTTCCCGTTCACTCCCACTGTACACAATCTCAATCGTCCCAAAGCCTGTCCCGTTCACTCCCACTTTACACAATCGCAATGGAGCCATTCATATTCCCATTCACTCCCACTGTCCACAATCCCAATGGACCCTAACCCCTTCCCGTTCACTACCACTGTACACTATCCCAATGGACCAAAACCCCTTCCATCCACTCCCACTGCAGACAATCCCAATGGACCCAAAACACTTCCGGTTCACTCCCACTCTCCACAATCCCAATCGTCCCAAACCCCTTCCCGTTCAGTCCCACTGCGCACAATCCCAATGGACCTGAACCCCTTCCCGTTCAATCCCGCTGTCCATAATCCCAATGGACTGAAACACCTTCCCATTCAATCCCACTGTCCGCAATCCAAATGGACTCAAGCCACTTCCCGTTCACTCCCACTGTTCACAATCCAAATGGACACAAACCCCTTCCCGTTCACTCCCACTGTACACAATCCCAATCGACCCAAACCCCTTCCCTTTCAGTCCCACTGTACACAATCCCAATGGACCCAAACCCCTTCCCGTTCACTCCCACTGCCCACAAGCCCATTGGACCCAAACCCCTTCCTGTTCACTCCCACTGCCCACAAGCCCATTGGACCCAAACCCCTTCCCGTTCACTCCCACTGTATACAATCACATTGAAACCAAACCCCTTCCCAATCACTCCACGGTACACAATCCCATTGGACCACAACCCCTTCCTTTTCACTCCCACTGCACTCAATGCCAATGGACCCGAACCCTTTGCCGTTCACTTCCACTGTCCACAATCCCAAAGGACCCAAACCCCTTCCCTTTCACACCAACACTCCACAATTCCAAAGGATCCAAACCCTTTCCCGTTCACACCCACTGTCCACAATCCCAATGGAGCCAATCCCCTTCCCGCTAACTCCCACTGTACACAATCCCAATGGAAACAAACCCCGTCTTGTTCAAGCCCACTTTCCGCAATCCCAAAGGACTCAAACCCCTTCCTGTTCACTCCCACTGTCCACAATCCCAATTGTCCCGAACCCCTTCCCGTTCACTCCCACTGTCCACAATCCCAAAGGACTCAAACCCCTTCCCATTCACTCCCACTGTCCGCAATCCTAATGGAGTCAAACCCCTTCCATTTCCCTCCCACTGTTCACAATCCCAATGGAACCTAACCCCTTCCCATTCACTCCCACGTTACACAATCCCAATGGACCCAAACCCCTTCCCATTCACTCCCACTGTACACAATCCCAATGGACCCGAACCCCTTCCCGTTCACTCCAACTGTACACAATCCCAATGGATCCAAATCCCTTCCCGTTCACGCCCACTTTCCGCAATCCCAATGGACCCATTCCCCTTCCCGTTCACTCCCACTGTACACAATCTCAATCGTCCCAAAGCCTGTCCCGTTCACTCCCACTTTACACAATCGCAATGGAGCCATTCACATTCCCATTCACTCCCATTGTCCACAATCCCAATGGACCCTAACCCCTTCCCGTTCACTACCACTGTACACTATCCCAATGGACCAAAACCCCTTCCATCCACTCCCACTGTAGACAATCCCAATGGACCCAAACATCTTCCCATTCACTCCCAATCTACAAAGTCCCAATGGACCCGAACCACTTCCTGTTCACTCCCACTGTACACAATCCCCATGGAACCTAACCCCTTCCCATTCACTCCCACGTTACACAATCCCAATGGACCCAAACCCCTTCCCATTCACTCCCACGTAACACAATCCCAATGGACCCAAACCCCTTCCCGTTCACTCCAACTGTACACAATCCCAATGGATCCAAATCCCTTCCCGTTCACGCCCACTTTCCGCAATCCCAATGGACCCATTCCCCTTCCCATTCACTCCCACTGTACACAATCCCAATGGACCCGAACCCCTTCCCGTTCACTCCCACTTTACACAATCCCAATGGACCCAAACCCCTTCCCGTTCACGCCAATTGTACACAATCCCAATGGACCCAAACCCCTTCCCGTTCTCTCCCACTGTACACAAACCCAATGGACCCAAATGCCTTTTTGTTCACTCCCACTGTCCATAATCCCAATGGACCCAAACCCCTTCCCGTTCACTCGCACTGTCCACAAGCCCAATGGACCCAAATACCTTCCCGTTCACTCCCACTATCCACAATCCCAATGGACCCAAACCCCTTCCCATTCACTTCCTCTCTCCTCAATCCTAATGGACCCAAACCCCTTCACATTTACTCGCACTGTAACAATCCCAAACGACCCAAACCACTTCTCGTTTACGTCCACTGTCCGCAATCCCAATGGACTCAAACCCCTTTCTGTTCACTGCCACTGTCCACAATCCCAATTGTCCCGAACCCCTTCACATTCACTCCCACTGTCCACAATCCCAATGGACTGAAACCCCTTCCCATTCACTCCCACTGTCCGCAATCCCAATGGAGTCAAACCACTTCCATTTCCCTCCCACTGTTCACAATCCCAATGGACCCAAACACTTTCCCATTCACTCCCACTCTACAAAGTCCCAATGGACCCGAACCGCTTCCTGTTCACTCCCACTGTACACAATCCCCATGGAACCTAACCCCTTCCCATTCACTCCCACGTTACACAATCCCAATGGACCCAAACCCCTTCCCATTCACTCCCACTGTACACAATCTCAATGGACCCGAACCCCTTCCCGTTCACTCCCACTGTACACAATCCCAATGGATCCAAACCCCTTCCCGTTCACTCCCACTGTACACAATCCCAATGGATCCAAACCCCTTCCCGTTCACTCCCACTTTACACAATCCCAATGGATCCAAACCCCTTCCCGTTCACTCCCACTGTACACAATCCCAATGGACCCAAACCCCTTCCCATTCACTTCCTCTGTCCTCAATCCTAATGGACCCAAACCCCTTCACATTTACTCGCACTGTAACAATCCCAATCGACACAAACCCATTCTCGTTTACGTCCACTGTCCGCAATCCCAATGGACTCAAACCCCTTTCCGTTCACTCCCACTGTCCACAATCCCAATGGACCCAAACCCCTTCCCGTTCACTCCCACTGTTCACAATCCCAATGGACCCAACCCCCTTCCTGTTCACTCCCACTGTACACAATCCCAATAGCCCCAAACCCCTTCCCGTTCACTCCCACTGTCCACAATCCCAATGGACCCAAACCCCTTCCCGTTCACTCCCACTGTCCACAATCCCAATGGACCCAAACTCCTTCCTGTTCACTCCCATTGTACACCATCCCAATTGACCCAAACCACTTCCTGTTCACTCCCACTATACACAGTCCCAATGGACCCAAAACCCTTCCCGTACACTGCCACTGTCCACAATCCCAATGGACCCAAACCACTTCCCATTCACTCCCACTGCGCACAATCCCAATAGACCCAAAGCCCTTCCCATTCACTCCCAACGTCCACAATCCCAATGAACCCAAACCCCTTCCCGTTCACTCCCACCGTACACAATCCCAATGGACCCAAACCCCTTCGCATTCACTCCCAACGTCCACAATCAAAATGGACCAAAACACCTTCCGTTCACTCTAGTATCCACAATTCTAATGGCCCCAAACACCTTCCCTTTCACTCCCACTGTACACAATCCCAATTGACCCCAACCCCTCCTGTTCAGTCCCAATGTGCACAATCCCAATGGTCGCAAACCCCTTCCCGTTCACTCCCACTGTACACAATTACATTGGAACCAAACCCCTTCCCCTTCACTCCACGGTACACAATCCCAATGGACCCCAACCCCTTCCTGTTAACTGCGACTGCACTCAATGCCAATGGAGCCGAACCCTTTCCCGTTCACTCCCATGTCCACAATCCCAAAGGACCCAAATCCCTTTACTTTCACACCCACTCTCCGCAATCCCAATGGATCCAAACCCGTTCCCATTCACACCCACTGTCCGCAATCCCAATGGATCCAAACCCCTTCCCGTTCACACCCACTGTCCACAATCCCAATGGACCCATTCCCCTTCCCGTTCACTCCCACTGTCCACAATCCCAATTGACCCAAACCTCTTCCTGTTCTCTCCCACTATACACAATCCCAATGGACCCAAAACCCTTCCTGTTCACTCCCACTGTACACAATCCCAATGGACCCAAACCCCTTCCCGTTCACTCCCACTGTCCACAATCCCAAAGTACCCAAATCCCTTTCCTTTCACACCCACTCTCCGCAATCCCAATGGATCCAAACCCCTTCCCGTTCACACCCACTGTCCACAATCCCAATGGACCCATTCCCCTTCCCGTTGATTCCCACTGTACACAATCCCAATGGAAACAAACCCCGTCTTGTTCACGCCCACTTTCCGCAATCCCAATGGACCCAAACCCCTTCCCATTCACTCCCACTGTACACAATCCCAATGGATCCAAACCCCTTCCCGTTCACTCCCACTTTACACTATCCCAATGGACCCAAATGCCTTTTTGTTCACTCCCACTGTCCACAAGCCCAATGGACCCAAATCCCTTCCCGTTCACTCCCACTATCCACAATCCCAATGGACCCAAAACCCTTCCCATTCACTTCCTCTCTCCTCAATCCTAATGGACCCAAACCCCTTCACATTTACTCGCACTGTAACAATCCCAAACAACCCAAACCCCTTCTCGTTTACGTCCACTGTCCGCAATCCCAATGGACTCAAACCCCTTTCCGTTCACTCCCACTGTCCACAATCCCAATGGACCAAAACACCTTCCCATTCACTCTAGTATCCACAATTCCAATGGACCCAAACCACTTCCCGTTCACTCCCACTGTACACAATCCAAATCGACCCCAACCCCTTCCCGTTCAGTCCCACTGCGCACAAGCCCAATGGACGCAAACCACTTCCCGTTCACTCCCACTGTAAGCAATTCCATTGGAACCAAACCCCTTCCCCTTCACTCCACGGTACACAATCCCAATGGACACCAACCGCATCCTGTTCACTCCCACTGCACTCAATGCCAATGGACCTGAACCCTTTGCCGTTCACTCCCACTGTCCACAATCCCAAAGGACCCAAATCCCTTCCCTTTCACACCCACTCTCCGCAATCCCAATGGATCTAAACCCGTTCCCATTCACACCCACTGTCCACAATCCCAATGGACCCATTCCCATTCCTGTTCACTCCCACTGTACACAATCCCAATGGAAACAAAGCCCGTCTTGTTGTCGCCCACTTTCCGCAATCCCAATGGACTCAGACCCCTTCTCGTTCACTTCCACTGTCCACAATCCCAAAGGACCCAAACCCCTTCCCTTTCACACCAACACTCCACAATTCCAAAGGATCCAAACCCTTTCCCGTTCACACCCACTGTCCACAATCCCAATGGAGCCAATCCCCTTCCCGCTAACTCCCACTGTACACAATCCCAATGGAAACAAACCCCGTCTTGTTCAAGCCCACTTTCCGCAATCCCAAAGGACTCAAACCCCTTCCTGTTCACTCCCACTGTCCACAATCCCAATTGTCCCGAACCCCTTCCCGTTCACTCCCACTGTCCACAATCCCAAAGGACTCAAACCCCTTCCCATTCACTCCCACTGTCCGCAATCCTAATGGAGTCAAACCCCTTCCATTTCCCTCCCACTGTTCACAATCCCAATGGAACCTAACCCCTTCCCATTCACTCCCACGTTACACAATCCCAATGGACCCAAACCCCTTCCCATTCACTCCCACTGTACACAATCCCAATGGACCCGAACCCCTTCCCGTTCACTCCAACTGTACACAATCCCAATGGATCCAAATCCCTTCCCGTTCACGCCCACTTTCCGCAATCCCAATGGACCCATTCCCCTTCCCGTTCACTCCCACTGTACACAATCTCAATCGTCCCAAAGCCTGTCCCGTTCACTCCCACTTTACACAATCGCAATGGAGCCATTCACATTCCCATTCACTCCCATTGTCCACAATCCCAATGGACCCTAACCCCTTCCCGTTCACTACCACTGTACACTATCCCAATGGACCAAAACCCCTTCCATCCACTCCCACTGTAGACAATCCCAATGGACCCAAACATCTTCCCATTCACTCCCAATCTACAAAGTCCCAATGGACCCGAACCACTTCCTGTTCACTCCCACTGTACACAATCCCCATGGAACCTAACCCCTTCCCATTCACTCCCACGTTACACAATCCCAATGGACCCAAACCCCTTCCCATTCACTCCCACGTAACACAATCCCAATGGACCCAAACCCCTTCCCGTTCACTCCAACTGTACACAATCCCAATGGATCCAAATCCCTTCCCGTTCACGCCCACTTTCCGCAATCCCAATGGACCCATTCCCCTTCCCATTCACTCCCACTGTACACAATCCCAATGGACCCGAACCCCTTCCCGTTCACTCCCACTTTACACAATCCCAATGGACCCAAACCCCTTCCCGTTCACGCCAATTGTACACAATCCCAATGGACCCAAACCCCTTCCCGTTCTCTCCCACTGTACACAAACCCAATGGACCCAAATGCCTTTTTGTTCACTCCCACTGTCCATAATCCCAATGGACCCAAACCCCTTCCCGTTCACTCGCACTGTCCACAAGCCCAATGGACCCAAATACCTTCCCGTTCACTCCCACTATCCACAATCCCAATGGACCCAAACCCCTTCCCATTCACTTCCTCTCTCCTCAATCCTAATGGACCCAAACCCCTTCACATTTACTCGCACTGTAACAATCCCAAACGACCCAAACCACTTCTCGTTTACGTCCACTGTCCGCAATCCCAATGGACTCAAACCCCTTTCTGTTCACTGCCACTGTCCACAATCCCAATTGTCCCGAACCCCTTCACATTCACTCCCACTGTCCACAATCCCAATGGACTGAAACCCCTTCCCATTCACTCCCACTGTCCGCAATCCCAATGGAGTCAAACCACTTCCATTTCCCTCCCACTGTTCACAATCCCAATGGACCCAAACACTTTCCCATTCACTCCCACTCTACAAAGTCCCAATGGACCCGAACCGCTTCCTGTTCACTCCCACTGTACACAATCCCCATGGAACCTAACCCCTTCCCATTCACTCCCACGTTACACAATCCCAATGGACCCAAACCCCTTCCCATTCACTCCCACTGTACACAATCTCAATGGACCCGAACCCCTTCCCGTTCACTCCCACTGTACACAATCCCAATGGATCCAAACCCCTTCCCGTTCACTCCCACTGTACACAATCCCAATGGATCCAAACCCCTTCCCGTTCACTCCCACTTTACACAATCCCAATGGATCCAAACCCCTTCCCGTTCACTCCCACTGTACACAATCCCAATGGACCCAAACCCCTTCCCATTCACTTCCTCTGTCCTCAATCCTAATGGACCCAAACCCCTTCACATTTACTCGCACTGTAACAATCCCAATCGACACAAACCCATTCTCGTTTACGTCCACTGTCCGCAATCCCAATGGACTCAAACCCCTTTCCGTTCACTCCCACTGTCCACAATCCCAATGGACCCAAACCCCTTCCCGTTCACTCCCACTGTTCACAATCCCAATGGACCCAACCCCCTTCCTGTTCACTCCCACTGTACACAATCCCAATAGCCCCAAACCCCTTCCCGTTCACTCCCACTGTCCACAATCCCAATGGACCCAAACCCCTTCCCGTTCACTCCCACTGTCCACAATCCCAATGGACCCAAACTCCTTCCTGTTCACTCCCATTGTACACCATCCCAATTGACCCAAACCACTTCCTGTTCACTCCCACTATACACAGTCCCAATGGACCCAAAACCCTTCCCGTACACTGCCACTGTCCACAATCCCAATGGACCCAAACCACTTCCCATTCACTCCCACTGCGCACAATCCCAATAGACCCAAAGCCCTTCCCATTCACTCCCAACGTCCACAATCCCAATGAACCCAAACCCCTTCCCGTTCACTCCCACCGTACACAATCCCAATGGACCCAAACCCCTTCGCATTCACTCCCAACGTCCACAATCAAAATGGACCAAAACACCTTCCGTTCACTCTAGTATCCACAATTCTAATGGCCCCAAACACCTTCCCTTTCACTCCCACTGTACACAATCCCAATTGACCCCAACCCCTCCTGTTCAGTCCCAATGTGCACAATCCCAATGGTCGCAAACCCCTTCCCGTTCACTCCCACTGTACACAATTACATTGGAACCAAACCCCTTCCCCTTCACTCCACGGTACACAATCCCAATGGACCCCAACCCCTTCCTGTTAACTGCGACTGCACTCAATGCCAATGGAGCCGAACCCTTTCCCGTTCACTCCCATGTCCACAATCCCAAAGGACCCAAATCCCTTTACTTTCACACCCACTCTCCGCAATCCCAATGGATCCAAACCCGTTCCCATTCACACCCACTGTCCGCAATCCCAATGGATCCAAACCCCTTCCCGTTCACACCCACTGTCCACAATCCCAATGGACCCATTCCCCTTCCCGTTCACTCCCACTGTCCACAATCCCAATTGACCCAAACCTCTTCCTGTTCTCTCCCACTATACACAATCCCAATGGACCCAAAACCCTTCCTGTTCACTCCCACTGTACACAATCCCAATGGACCCAAACCCCTTCCCGTTCACTCCCACTGTCCACAATCCCAAAGTACCCAAATCCCTTTCCTTTCACACCCACTCTCCGCAATCCCAATGGATCCAAACCCCTTCCCGTTCACACCCACTGTCCACAATCCCAATGGACCCATTCCCCTTCCCGTTGATTCCCACTGTACACAATCCCAATGGAAACAAACCCCGTCTTGTTCACGCCCACTTTCCGCAATCCCAATGGACCCAAACCCCTTCCCATTCACTCCCACTGTACACAATCCCAATGGATCCAAACCCCTTCCCGTTCACTCCCACTTTACACTATCCCAATGGACCCAAATGCCTTTTTGTTCACTCCCACTGTCCACAAGCCCAATGGACCCAAATCCCTTCCCGTTCACTCCCACTATCCACAATCCCAATGGACCCAAAACCCTTCCCATTCACTTCCTCTCTCCTCAATCCTAATGGACCCAAACCCCTTCACATTTACTCGCACTGTAACAATCCCAAACAACCCAAACCCCTTCTCGTTTACGTCCACTGTCCGCAATCCCAATGGACTCAAACCCCTTTCCGTTCACTCCCACTGTCCACAATCCCAATGGACCAAAACACCTTCCCATTCACTCTAGTATCCACAATTCCAATGGACCCAAACCACTTCCCGTTCACTCCCACTGTACACAATCCAAATCGACCCCAACCCCTTCCCGTTCAGTCCCACTGCGCACAAGCCCAATGGACGCAAACCACTTCCCGTTCACTCCCACTGTAAGCAATTCCATTGGAACCAAACCCCTTCCCCTTCACTCCACGGTACACAATCCCAATGGACACCAACCGCATCCTGTTCACTCCCACTGCACTCAATGCCAATGGACCTGAACCCTTTGCCGTTCACTCCCACTGTCCACAATCCCAAAGGACCCAAATCCCTTCCCTTTCACACCCACTCTCCGCAATCCCAATGGATCTAAACCCGTTCCCATTCACACCCACTGTCCACAATCCCAATGGACCCATTCCCATTCCTGTTCACTCCCACTGTACACAATCCCAATGGAAACAAAGCCCGTCTTGTTGTCGCCCACTTTCCGCAATCCCAATGGACTCAGACCCCTTCTCGTTCACTCCCACTGTACACAATCCCAATGGACCCAAACTCCTTCCCGTTCACTCCCACTGTACACAATCCCAATTGACCCAAACCCCTTCCCGTTCACTCCCACTGTACACAATCTCAATCGTCCCAAAGCCTGTCCCGTTCACTCCCACTTTACACAATCGCAATGGAGCCATTCATATTCCCATTCACTCCCACTGTCCACAATCCCAATGGACCCTAACCCCTTCCCGTTCACTACCACTGTACACTATCCCAATGGACCAAAACCCCTTCCATCCACTCCCACTGCAGACAATCCCAATGGACCCAAAACACTTCCGGTTCACTCCCACTCTCCACAATCCCAATCGTCCCAAACCCCTTCCCGTTCAGTCCCACTGCGCACAATCCCAATGGACCTGAACCCCTTCCCGTTCAATCCCGCTGTCCATAATCCCAATGGACTGAAACACCTTCCCATTCAATCCCACTGTCCGCAATCCAAATGGACTCAAGCCACTTCCCGTTCACTCCCACTGTTCACAATCCAAATGGACACAAACCCCTTCCCGTTCACTCCCACTGTACACAATCCCAATCGACCCAAACCCCTTCCCTTTCAGTCCCACTGTACACAATCCCAATGGACCCAAACCCCTTCCTGTTCACTCCCACTGCCCACAAGCCCATTGGACCCAAACCCCTTCCCGTTCACTCCCACTGTATACAATCACATTGAAACCAAACCCCTTCCCAATCACTCCACGGTACACAATCCCATTGGACCACAACCCCTTCCTTTTCACTCCCACTGCACTCAATGCCAATGGACCCGAACCCTTTGCCGTTCACTTCCACTGTCCACAATCCCAAAGGACCCAAACCCCTTCCCTTTCACACCAACACTCCACAATTCCAAAGGATCCAAACCCTTTCCCGTTCACACCCACTGTCCACAATCCCAATGGAGCCAATCCCCTTCCCGCTAACTCCCACTGTACACAATCCCAATGGAAACAAACCCCGTCTTGTTCAAGCCCACTTTCCGCAATCCCAAAGGACTCAAACCCCTTCCTGTTCACTCCCACTGTCCACAATCCCAATTGTCCCGAACCCCTTCCCGTTCACTCCCACTGTCCACAATCCCAAAGGACTCAAACCCCTTCCCATTCACTCCCACTGTCCGCAATCCTAATGGAGTCAAACCCCTTCCATTTCCCTCCCACTGTTCACAATCCCAATGGAACCTAACCCCTTCCCATTCACTCCCACGTTACACAATCCCAATGGACCCAAACCCCTTCCCATTCACTCCCACTGTACACAATCCCAATGGACCCGAACCCCTTCCCGTTCACTCCAACTGTACACAATCCCAATGGATCCAAATCCCTTCCCGTTCACGCCCACTTTCCGCAATCCCAATGGACCCATTCCCCTTCCCGTTCACTCCCACTGTACACAATCTCAATCGTCCCAAAGCCTGTCCCGTTCACTCCCACTTTACACAATCGCAATGGAGCCATTCACATTCCCATTCACTCCCATTGTCCACAATCCCAATGGACCCTAACCCCTTCCCGTTCACTACCACTGTACACTATCCCAATGGACCAAAACCCCTTCCATCCACTCCCACTGTAGACAATCCCAATGGACCCAAACATCTTCCCATTCACTCCCAATCTACAAAGTCCCAATGGACCCGAACCACTTCCTGTTCACTCCCACTGTACACAATCCCCATGGAACCTAACCCCTTCCCATTCACTCCCACGTTACACAATCCCAATGGACCCAAACCCCTTCCCATTCACTCCCACGTAACACAATCCCAATGGACCCAAACCCCTTCCCGTTCACTCCAACTGTACACAATCCCAATGGATCCAAATCCCTTCCCGTTCACGCCCACTTTCCGCAATCCCAATGGACCCATTCCCCTTCCCATTCACTCCCACTGTACACAATCCCAATGGACCCGAACCCCTTCCCGTTCACTCCCACTTTACACAATCCCAATGGACCCAAACCCCTTCCCGTTCACGCCAATTGTACACAATCCCAATGGACCCAAACCCCTTCCCGTTCTCTCCCACTGTACACAAACCCAATGGACCCAAATGCCTTTTTGTTCACTCCCACTGTCCATAATCCCAATGGACCCAAACCCCTTCCCGTTCACTCGCACTGTCCACAAGCCCAATGGACCCAAATACCTTCCCGTTCACTCCCACTATCCACAATCCCAATGGACCCAAACCCCTTCCCATTCACTTCCTCTCTCCTCAATCCTAATGGACCCAAACCCCTTCACATTTACTCGCACTGTAACAATCCCAAACGACCCAAACCACTTCTCGTTTACGTCCACTGTCCGCAATCCCAATGGACTCAAACCCCTTTCTGTTCACTGCCACTGTCCACAATCCCAATTGTCCCGAACCCCTTCACATTCACTCCCACTGTCCACAATCCCAATGGACTGAAACCCCTTCCCATTCACTCCCACTGTCCGCAATCCCAATGGAGTCAAACCACTTCCATTTCCCTCCCACTGTTCACAATCCCAATGGACCCAAACACCTTCCCATTCACTCCCACTCTACAAAGTCCCAATGGACCCGAACCGCTTCCTGTTCACTCCCACTGTACACAATCCCCATGGAACCTAACCCCTTCCCATTCACTCCCACGTTACACAATCCCAATGGACCCAAACCCCTTCCCATTCACTCCCACTGTACACAATCTCAATGGACCCGAACCCCTTCCCGTTCACACCCACTGTACACAATCCCAATGGATCCAAACCCCTTCCCGTTCACTCCCACTGTACACAATCCCAATGGATCCAAACCCCTTCCCGTTCACTCCCACTTTACACAATCCCAATGGATCCAAACCCCTTCCCGTTCACTCCCACTGTACACAATCCCAATGGACCCAAACCCCTTCCCATTCACTTCCTCTGTCCTCAATCCTAATGGACCCAAACCCCTTCACATTTACTCGCACTGTAACAATCCCAATCGACACAAACCCATTCTCGTTTACGTCCACTGTCCGCAATCCCAATGGACTCAAACCCCTTTCCGTTCACTCCCACTGTCCACAATCCCAATGGACCCAAACCCCTTCCCGTTCACTCCCACTGTTCACAATCCCAATGGACCCAACCCCCTTCCCGTTCACTCCCACTGTACACAATCCCAATAGCCCCAAACCCCTTCCCTTTCACTCCCACTGTACACAATCCCAATGGAACTAAACCCCTTCCCATTCAGTCCCTCTGTACACAATCCCAATGGACCCAAACCCCTTCCCGTTCACTCCCACTGTACACAATCCCAATCGTTTCAAACCCCTTCCTGTTCAGTCCCACTGTACACAATCCCAATGAAACCAAACCCCTTCCCATTCACTCCCACTGTCCACAATCCCATTGGACGGAAACCTCTTCCCGTTCACTCCCACTGTACACAATCCCAATGGACCCAAACCCCTTCCCGTTCACTCCCACTGTACACCATCCCCATGGACCCAAACCCCTTCCCGTTCACCCCCACTGTCCACAATCCCAATGGACCCAAACCCCTTCCCGTTCACTCCCACTGTACACAATCCCAATGGACCCAAACCCCTTTC
Organism: Isurus oxyrinchus; assembly: GCA_026770705.1. Lineage (NCBI taxonomy): Eukaryota > Metazoa > Chordata > Chondrichthyes > Lamniformes > Lamnidae > Isurus > Isurus oxyrinchus. Next base: position 46,182 of record JANJGN010000937.1, on the reverse strand, counting down.
CGTTCACTCCCACTGTACACAATCCCAATGGACTCAAACCCCTTCCCATTCACTCCCACTGTCCACAATCCCAATGGACCCAAACCCCTTCTCGTTCACTCCGACTGCACACAATCCCAATGGACCCAAACCCCTTCCCGTTCACCCCCACTGTATACAATCACATTGGAACCAAACTCTTTCCCAATCACTCCACGGTACACAATCCCATTGGACCACAACACCTTCCTTTTCACTCCCACTGCACTCAATGCCAATGGACCCGAACCCTTTGCCGTTCACTCCCACTGTCCACAATCCCAAAGGACCCAAACCCCTTCCCTTTCACAGCCACACTCCACAATTCCAAAGGATCCAAACCCTTTCCCGTTCACACCCACTGTCCACAATCCCAATGGAGCCAATCCCCTTCTCGCTAACTCCCACTGTACACAATCCCAATGGAAACAAACCCCGTCTTGTTCAAGCCCACTTTCCGCAATCCCAAAGGGCCCAAACCCCTTCCCATTCACTCCCACGTTATGCAATCCCAATGGACCCAAACCCCTTCCCATTCACTCCCACTGTACAGAATCCCAATGGACCCGAACCCCTTCCCGTTCACTCCCACTGTACACAATCCCAATGGATCCAACCCCTTCCCGTTCATTCCCACTTTACACTATCCCAATGGACCCAAATGCCTTTTTGTTCACTTCCACTGTCCACAAGCCCAATGGACCTATATCCCTTCCCGTTCACTCCCACTGTGCACAATCCCAATTGTCTCGAACCCCTTCACATTCACTCCCACTGTCCACAATCCCAATGGACTGAAACCCCTTCCCATTCACTCCCACTGTCCGCAATCCCAATGGAGTCAAACGACTTCCATTTCCCTCCCACTGTTCACAATCCCAATGGACCCAAACACCTTCCCATTCACTCCCACTCTACAAGTCCCAATGGACCCAAACCACTTCCTGTTCACTCCCACTGTACACAACCCCCATGGAACCTAACCCCTTCCCATTCACTCCCACGTTACACAATCCCAATGGACCCAAACCCCTTCCCATTCACTCCCACTGTACACAATCCCAATGGACCCGAACCCCTTCCCGTTCACTCCGACTGTACACAATCCCAATAGATCCAAACCCCTTCCCGTTCACTCCCACTGTCCACAAACCCAATGGACCCAAATCCCTTCCCGTTCTCTCCCACTATCGACAGTCCCAATGGACCCAAACCCCTTCCCATTCACTTCCTCTGTGCTCAATCCTAATGGACCCAAACCCCTTCACATTTACTCGCACTGTAACAATCCCAATCGACCCAAACCCATTCTCGTTTACGTCCACTGTCCGCAATCCCAATGGACTCAAACCCCTTTCCGTTCACTCCCACTGTCCACAATCCCAATGGACCCAAACCCCTTCCCGTTCACTCCCACTGTTCACAAACCCAATGGACCCAACCCCCTTCCCGTTCACTCCCACTGTACACAATCCCAATAGCCCCAAACCCCTTCCCTTTCACTCCCACTGTACACAATCCCAATGGAACTAAACCCCTTCCCATTCACTCCCTCTGTACACAATCCCAATGGACCCAAACCCCTTCCCGTTCACTCCCACTGTACACAATCCCAATCGTTTCAAACCCCTTCCTGTTCAGTCCCACTGTACACAATCCCAATGGAACCAAACCCCTTCCCATTCACTCCCACTGTCCACAATCCCATTGGACGGAAACCTCTTCCCGTTCACTCCCACTGTACACAATCCCAATGGACTCAAACCCCTTCCCATTCACTCCCACTGGACACAATCCTAATGGATCCAAACCCCTTCCCGTTCACTCCCACTGTACACCATCCCAATTAATATAAACCCCTTCCCATTCACTCCCACTGTACACAATCCCAATGGAACAAAACCCCTTCCCGTTCACTCCCACTGTCCACAGTCCCAATTGACCCAAACTCCTTCCCGTTCACTCCCACTGTCCACAATCCCAATGGACCCAAACCCCTTCCCATTCACTCCCACTGTACACAATCCCAATGGACCCAAACCCCTTCCCGTTCACTCCCACTGTCCACAATCCCAATGGACCCAAACCCCTTCCCTTTCACTCCCACTGTCCACAATCCCAATGGACCCAAACCCCTTCCCGTTCACCCCCACTGTACACAATCCCAATGGACCCAAACTCCTTCCCGTTCACTCCCACTGTCCACAATCCCAATGGACCCAAACCCCTTCCCTTTCACTCCCACTGTCCACAATCCCAATGGACCCAAACCCCTTCCCTTTCACTCTCACTGTACACAATCCCAATGGACACAAACCCCTTGCCCTTCCCTCCCACTGTACACAATCCTATTTGACCCAAACCCCTTCCTGTTGACTCCCACTGTAAGACACACACACACACACATATACAATGTCACACATGCACACTCACACATAAACCAACAAGCAATCATGCTCACATGCACTTCGATAAACAAACACAGTCATACATGCATATTCACACACACACAAGTTTACACACAATCACACTCGCACATAGACACACACACAAACACGCACATAAGCAAACACTCAAACACCACATATAGACACTAGAACACACACACAAGCACCACACTATCAGACTACACACTCGCACATGCACACACACACACTCGCACATGCACACACACTCTCACATACACACACTCACACTCGCACAAACACACACCTACATATAAAGACATGCACACTTACATCATGAGCACACTCAGAGTTCCAAACACACACACATTGCACAAACCAATACAGAAACACGGACAAATAAGCAAACACACAATCACACTCACACACACAAAATTTACACTCACACAAACACACACACGCATACATGCATAAAAACACCAAACTCACACTCACACACACACTCACTCAGACGACACACAAACGCTCACACATAAACTAACACACACACACAAACACAAACACACGCATGCTCTCACACACAAACAAACACACATGTGCACTTATATACACACAATAACGCATGCGCACACACAGGTATACATGCACACTCACTCACACAAACAACCACAGACTGTTCAATGCCAGATGTGAAATCACCAGTTCCTCGAACACTGCTTTGGGATATTTGAAGTAATTTGGTTAACTGCATCCTGATGTGGGTTTATAAATAATAAAAGCCCTTTAGAGGGAGGATTTGAAACATCTGTAATTACAAACGAATTGCACAAATTCCCGGAATGTTCTGCTCTTGATTCCAAGATACAGTCAACAGGAATTCATGTGGGAGAGAAGGAATTGGCAGCTTAGTGCCCAGGAAATTCCGTTTGTTTTCAGTAAGAAATCATGTGCTCATGTTACCTTCTAGAAACTTCTCTAGGTGCTTGGGGGCTCAGGAAGTGCGATTTCCACTCCAAACAAACACTCTCAGGACAGGTACAGCACGGGGTTAGACACAGAGTAAAGCTCCCTCTACACTGTCCCCATCAAACACTCCCAGGACAGGTACAGCACGGGGTTAGATACAGAGTAAAGCTCCCTCTACACTGTCCCCATCAAACACTCCCAGGACAGGTACAGCACGGGGTTAGATTCAGAGTAAAGCTCCCTCTACACCGTCCCCATCAAACACTCCCAGGACAGGTACAGCACGGGGTTAGATACAGAGTAAATCTCCCTCTGCACTGTCCCCATCAAACACTCCCAGGACAGGTACATCACGGGGTTAGATACAGAGTAAAGCTCCCTCTACACCGTCCCCATCAAACACTCCCAGGACAGGTACAGCACGGGGTTAGATACAGAGTAAAGCTCCCTCTACACCGTCCCCATCAAACACTCCCAGGACAGGTACAGCACGGGGTTAGATACAGAGTAAATCTCCCTCTACACCGTCCCCATCAAACACTCCCAGGACAGCTACAGCACGGGGTTAGATACAGAGTAAAGCTCCCTCTACACCGTCCCCATCAAACACTCCCAGGACAGGTACAGCACGGGGTTAGATACAGAGTAAATCTCCCTCTACACCGTCCCCATCAAACACTCCCAGGACAGGTACAGCACGGGGTTAGATACAGAGTAAAGCTCCCTCTACACTGTCCCCATCAAACACTCCCAGGACAGGTACAGCACGGGGTTAGATACAGAGTAAAGCTCCCTCTACACCGTCCCCATCAAACACTCCCAGGACAGGTACAGCACGGGGTTAGATACAGAGTAAAGCTCCCTCTACACTGTCCCCATCAAACACTCCCAGGACAGGTACAGCACGGGGTTAGATACAGAGTAAATCTCCCTCTACACTGTCCCCATCAAACACTCCCAGGACAGGTACAGCACGGGGTTAGATACAGAGTAAAGCTCCCTCTACACCGTCCCCATCAAACACTCCCAGGACAGGTACAGCATGGGGTTAGATACAGAGTAAAGCTCCCTCTACACTGTCCCCATCAAACACTCCCAGGACAGGTACAGCACGGGGTTAGATACAGAGTAAAGCTCCCTCTACACTGTCCCCATCAAACACTCCCAGGACAGGTACAGCACGGTGTTAGATACAGAGTAAAGCTCCCTCTACACTGTCCCCATCAAACACTCCCAGGACAGGTACAGCACGGGGTTAGATACAGAGTAAAGCTCCCTCTACACAGTCCCCATCAAACACTCCCAGGACAGGTACAGCACGGGGTTAGATACAGAGTAAAGCTCCCTCTACACCGTCCCCATCAAACACTCCCAGGACAGGTACAGCACGGGGTTAGATACAGAGTAAAGCTCCCTCTACACCGTCCCCATCAAACACTCCCAGGACAGGTACAGCACGGGATTAGATACAGAGTAAATCTCCCTCTACACTCAAGAACAATGTCTATCTGTCCTGTTCTGGCAGGACATTGCTAAGTAATAAGAATGACTCATTAGATCACACCCAGGGGACAGTACTTATAAAATTAATTTAAACAGAGCAATCTTTTATTCGTGGATGAGAACAATCTTTACGTGGCCAAATTCAGATCTCATGGTTTTTAAGAGAAGGAGGAGGCCCATTCAGCCCCGCTCGAGCCTGTTAGGAACAGGAGGAGGCCCATTCAGCCCCTCTCGAGCCTGTTACACAGGAACAGGAGGAGGCCCATTCAGCCCCTCTCGAGTCTGTTACATAGGAACAGGAGGAGGCCATTCAGCCCCTCTCGAGCCTGTTACACAGGAACAGGAGGAGGCCCATTCAGCCCCTCTCGAGTCTGTTACATAGGAACAGGAGGAGGCCATTCAGCCCCTCTCGAGCCTGTTACACAGGAACAGGAGGAGGCCCATTCAGCCCCTCTCGAGCCTGTTACACAGGAACAGGAGGAGGCCCATTCAGCCCCCCTCTCGAGGCTGTTACACAGGAACAGGAGGAGCCCATTCAGCCCCTCTCGAGCCTGTTACACAGGAACAGGAGGAGACCCATTCAGCCCCTCTCGAGCCTGTTACACAGGGACAGGAGGAGCCCATTCAGCCCCTCTGGAGCCTGTGACACAGGAACAGGAGGAGGCCCATTCAGCCCCTCTCGAGCCTGTTACACAGGAACAGGAGGAGGCCCATTCAGCCCCTCTCGAGCCTGTTAGGAACAGGAGGAGGCCCATTCAGCCCCTCTCGAGCCTGTTACACAGGAACAGGAGGAGGCCCATTCAGCCCCTCTCGAGACTGTTACACAGGGACAGGAGGAGCCCATTCAGCCCCTCTCGAGCCTGTTACACAGGAACAGGAGGAGACCCATTCAGCCCCTCTCGAGCCTGTTACACAGGAACAGGAGGAGACCATTCAGCCCCTCTCGAGGCTGTTACACAGGGACAGGAGGAGCCCATTCAGCCCCTCTGGAGCCTGTGACACAGGAACAGGAGGAGGCCCATTCAGCCCCTCTCGAGCCTGTTACACAGGAACAGGAGGAGACCCATTCAGCCCCTCTCGAGCCTGTTACACAGGAACAGGAGGAGACCATTCAGCCCCTCTCCAGCCTGTTACACAGGGACATTGTGAGTGATTGTGTTTATGTGTGTGTGTGAGTCTGAGCGTGTCTGTGTTTATGTGAATGTGTTTGTTTGTGTGTGTGTTTGTGTGTTTGTGTGAGAGTGTGTGTGAGTGTGTGTGTTTGTGTGTGTGTTTGTGTGAGAGTGTGTG
>JANJGN010000937.1:0-25000 GCA_026770705.1 Isurus oxyrinchus | reverse complement strand
ACCAGGGGACTTTCTAACCTTCAGAAACCAACAGGGACCTTGTTATCTTTAAAGATGGTGCTATTCTATTCCTTCCCTAAAGTGAACCAGATGGAGTTCTTAATGACAACCGATGGTGGTTGACATGGTCACCATGACTGAGACTCATTTTCAATTCCAGATTTATCAATTGAGTTTACATCCGCCAGCTGCCGAGAATGATCCCAGGAATGAAAGGCTTAATGTATCAGGAATGTTTGAGGACTCTGGGTCTATACTCGATGGTGTTTAGAAGGTTGAGGGGGGATCTGATTGAAACTTACAGAATACTGAAAGGCCTGGATAGAGTGGACGTGGGGAAGATGTTTCCATTAGTAGGAGAGACTAGGACCCGAGGGCACAGCCTCAGAGTAAAGGGAAGACCTTTTAGAACAGAGATGAGGAGAAACTTCTTTAGCCAGAGAGTGGTGAATCTATGGAATTCATTGCCACAGAAGGCTGTGGAGGCCGGGTCATTGAGTGTATTTAAGAGCGAGATAGATAGGTTCTTGATTGGTAAGGGGGTCAAAGGTTACGGGGAGAAGGCGGGAGAAGGGGGTTGAGAAACTTATCAGCCATGATTGAATGGTGGAGCAGACTTGATGGGCCAAATGGCCTAATTTCTGCTCTTATTTCTTATGGTCTTATGGACAGAGTCGGGGAGTGGCAAGTGGTGAGGGATGGAGTCGGGGAGTGAGAGGAGTGAGGAGGGGAGTGGCGAGGGGTGAGGGAAGGGGTCGGGGAGTGAGGAGGGGAGTGGCAAGGGGTGAGGGACGGAGTCGGGGAGTGAGGAGGGGAGTGGCGAGAGGTGAGGAGGGGAGTTGGGGAGTGAGAAGGGGAGCGGCGAGGGGTGAGGGACGGAGTCGGGGAGTGAGGAGGGGTGAGGGACGGAGTTGGGGAGTGGTGAGAGGTGAGTGATGGAGTCAGGGAGTGAGGAGGGGAGAGGTGAGGGGTGGAGTCAGTGACCAAGAGGAATGAGGAGGGGAGTGGAAAGGGGTGAGGGATGGAGTCGAGGAGTGAGGAGGGGAGTGGTGAGGGGTGAGGAACGGAGTCAGGGAGTGACGAGGGATGGAGTCGGGGAGTGAGAAGGTGAGTGGCGAGGGGTGAGGGGCGGAGTTGGGGATTGAGAAGGGGTGAGGGACAGAGTTGGGGAGTGAGGAGGGGTGAGGGACGGATTCGGGGAGTGACGGGGTAAGGGGCGGAGTTGGGCAGTGGCGAGGGGCGAGGGACGGAGTCGGGGAGTGAGGAGGGGAGTGGTGAGGGATGAGTGGCGGAGTCAGTGACCGAGAGGAATGAGGAGGGGAGTGGTAAGGGGTGAGGAATGGAGTCAGGGAGTGAGGAGGGGCGTGGTGAGGGGTGAGGGACAGAGTTTGGGGGTGAGGAGGGATGAGGGACAGAGTCGAGGAGTGAGAACGGGAGTGGTGAGGGGTGAGGGATGGAGTCGGGGAGTGAGGAGGGGTGAGGGACAGAGTCGGGGAGTGAGAAGGGGTGAGGGACGGAGTCGGGGAGTGATGTTGGTTGAAGAACGGAGTTGGGGAGTGAGGAGGAGAGTGGCGAGGGGCGAGGGACAAAGTCAGGGAGTGATGAGGGGTGAGGGACAGAGGCGGGGAGTGGTGAGGGGTGAGGGACAGAGTCAGTGAGCTAGAGGAGTGAGGAGGGGAAGGGTGAGGGGTGAGGGATGGAGTCGGGGAGTGAGGAGGGGAGTGGCGAGGGGCGAGGGATGGAGTCGGGGAGTGATGAGGGGTGAGGGACGGAGTCAGGGAGTGGTGAAGGGCGAGGGATGGAGTCGGGGAGTGGTGAGGGGCAACGGATGGAGTTGGGGAGTGGCAAGGGGTGAGGGACAGAGTCGGGAAGTGAGGAGGTGTGAGGGATGGAGTCGGGAAGTGATGAGGGGTGAGGGACGGAGTCGGGAGAGAGGAGGTATGAGAGACGGAGTCGGGGAGTGAGAGGAATGAGGAGGGGAGAGAGGAGGTATGAGAGACAGAGTTGAGGAGTGAGAGGAATGAGGAGGGGAGTGGTGAGGTGTGAGGGACGGAGTCAGGGAGTGGCGAGGGGTGAGGGAGAGTCAGGGAGTGGTGAGGGGTGAGGGACGGAGTCGGGCAGTGAGAAGGGGAGTGTTGAAGTGTGAGGGGCGGAGTCAGTGACCGAGAGGAATGAGGAGGGGAGTGGTGAGAGATGAGGGATGGAGACAGGGAGTGAAGAGGGGGGTGACGAGGGGTGAAGGATGGAGTTGGGGAGTGAGAGAAGTGAGGAGGGGAGTGTCAAGGGACAGAGTTGGAGAGTGATGAGGGGTGAGGAATGGAGTCGGGGAGTGGCGAGGGGCGAAGTTGGGGAGTGATGTTGAGTGAGGGATGGAGTTGGGGAGTGAGGAGGGGAGTGGTGAGGGGCGAGGGATGGAGTCGGGGAGTGGTGAGGGGTGAGGGACGGAGTCAGGGAGTGATGAGGGATTGAGGGACAGAGTCGGGGTGTGAGAAGGGGAGTGGCGAGGGGTGAGGGGCGGAGTTGGGGATTGAGAAGTGGTGAGGGACAGAGTCGGGGAGTGAGGAGGGGAGAGGGACGGATTTGGGGAATGACGGGGTAAGGGGTGGAGGCAGGCTGTGGCGAGGGGTGAGGGACGGAGTCGGGGAGTGAGGAGGGGGAGTGGTGAGGGATGGAGTTGGGGAGTGGCGAGGGGCAAGAGATGGAGTCATGGAGTGAGGAGGGAAGTGGTGAGGGGTGAGGGGCGGAGGCAGTGACCAAGAGGAATGAGGAGGAGAGTGGCGAGGGGTGAGGGATGGAGTCAGGGAGTGAGGAGGAGAGTGGCGAGGGGTAAGGGATGGAGTTGAGGAGTGAGAACGGGAGTGGCGAGGGGTGAGGGACGGAGTCGGGGAGTGAGGAGGAGTGAGGGACAGAGTTGAGGAGTGAGAATGGGAGTGGTGAGGGGTGAGGGACGGAGTTGGAGAGTGAGGAAGGGTGAGGGATGGTGTTGGGGAGTGAGAAGGGGAGTGACGAGGGGCAAGGGACGGAGTCAGGGAGTGAGGAGGTGTGAGGGACGCAGTCCAGGAGTGAGGAATGGTAAGGGTCAGAGTCGGGGAGTGGTGAGGGGTGAGGGACGGAGTTGGGGAGTGAAAAGGGGAGTGGCGAGAAGTGAGGGACAGAGTCAGTGAATGAGAGGAGTGAGGAGGGGAGCGGTGAGGAGTGAGGGACAGAGTCGGGGAGTGATGGGGGAGTGGCAAGAGGTGAGGGACGGAGTCAGGGAGTGAGGAGGGGTGAGGGACAGAGTCGGGGAGTGAGAAGGGGTGAGGGACGGTGTCAGGGAGTGACGTTGGGTGAGGAACAGAGTTGGGGAGTGAGGAGGAGTGTGGCGAGAGGTGAGGGACGAAGTCAGTGAGCGAGAGGAGTGAGGATGGGAGGGGCGATGGGTGAGGGATGGAGTCGGGGATTGAGAAGGGGAGTCGTGAGGGGTGGAGTCGGGGGAGTGGCGAGGGGTGAGGGACGGAGTCGGGGAGTGAGGAGGGGAGTGGTGAGGTGTGAGGGGCGGAGTCAGTGAGTGAGAGGAGTGAGGAGGGGAGTGGTGAGGGTGAGGGACGGAGTCGGGGAGTGATGAGGGATTGAGGGACGGAGTCAGGAAATGAGAAGTGGAGTGACGAGGGGTGAGGGACCGAGTTGGGGAGTGGTGAGGAGTGAGGGTCGGAGTCCAGGAGTGAGGAGGGGTGAGGGACGGAGTCGGGGTATGAGGAGGGGAGTGGTGAGGGGTGAGGGACGAAGTCTGGGAGTGAGGAGGGGTGAGGGACGGAGTCGGGGTGTGAGAAGGGGAGTGGCGAGGGGTGAGGGGCGGAGTTGGGGATTGAGAAGTGGTGAGGGACAGAGTCGGGGAGTGAGGAGGGGAGAGGGATGGATTTGGGGAATGACGGGGTAAGGGGTGGAGGCAGTGACCGAGAGGAATGAGGAGGAGAGTGGCGAGGGGTGAGGGATGGAGTCAGGGAGTGAGGAGGAGAGTGGCGAGGGGTAAGGGATGGAGTTGAGGAGTGAGAAAGGGAGTGGTGAGGGGTGAGGGACGGAGTCGGGGAGTGAGGAGGAGTGAGGGACAGAGTCGAGGAGTGAGAATGGGAGTGGTGAGGGGTGAGGGACGGAGTCGGGGAGTGAGGAAGGGTGAGGGATGGTGTTGGGGAGTGAGAAGGGGAGTGACGAGGGGTGAGGGATGGAGTCCAGGAGTGAGAAATGGTAAGGTTCGGAGTCAGGGAGTGGTGAGGCATGAGGGACGGAGTTGGGGAGTGAAAAGTGGAGTGGCAAGAAGTGAGGGACGGAGTCAGTGAATGAGAGGAGTGAGGAGGGGAGCAGTGAGGAGTGAGGGACGGAGTCGGGGAGTGATGGGGGAGTGGCAAGAGTGAGGGACAGAGTCGGGGAGTGAGGAGGGGTGAGGGACAGAGTCGGGGAGTGAGAAGGGGTGAGGGATGGTGTCAGGGAGTGACGTTGAGTGAGGAACGGAGTTGGGGAGTGAGGAGGAGAGTGGCAAGAGGTGAGGGATGAAGTCAGTGAGCGAGAGGAGTGAGGATGGGAGGGGTGATGGGTGAGGGATGGAGTCAGGGAGTGACGAGGGGTTGAAGGATGGAGTCGGGGATTGAGAAGGGGAGTCGTGAGGGGTGGAGTCGGGGAGAGGTGAGGGGCGAGGGATGGAGTCGGGGAGTGAGGAGGGGAGTGGTGAGGTGTGAGGGGCGGAGTCAGTGAGTGAGAGGAGTGAGGAGGGGAGTGGTGAGGGGTGAGGGATGGAGTCGGGGAGTGACGAGGGATTGAGGGACAGAGTCAGGAAATGAGAAGTGGAGTGGTGAGGGGTGAGGGACCGAGTTGGGGAGTGGTGAGGGGTGAGGGTCGGAGTCCAGGAGTGAGGAGGGGTGAGGGACGGAGTCAGGGAATGAGGAGGGGAGTGGTGAGGGGTGAGGGACGAAGTCTGGGAGTGAGGAGGGGTGAGGGATGGAGTCGGGGAGTGAGGAGGGGTGAGGGATGGAGTTGGGGAGGGAGGAGTGGAGTGGTGAGGGGTGAGGGATGGAGTCAGTGAGTGAGTCGGGGAGTGAGGAGGGGAGTGGTGAGGGGCGAGGGGCTGGGAATGGAATCGGTGAGTGAGGAGGGGCAAGGGGTTGGAGCAGAGTCAGTGAGTGAGTTGGGGAGTGAGGAGGGGAGTGGTGAGGGGCGAGGGGTGAGAGTTGGAGTCGGTGAGTGGTGAGGGGCGAGGGGGGGGAGGGGCTGGAGATGGAGTAGGTGAGTGGCGAGGGACGAGGGGTCGAGGGCCTGGGGATGGAGTCTGGGAGTGAGTCGGGGAGTGAGGAGGGGTGAGGGATGGAGTCGAGGAGTGAGGAGGGGTGAGGGGTGAGGGATGGTGTCAGGGAGTGAGGAGGGGTGAGGGCCTGGGGATGGAGTTGGGGAGTGAGGAGGGGCGAGGGCTTGGGGTTGGAGTTGGGGAGTGAGGAGGGGCGAGGGGTGAAGGATGGAGTCGGGGAGTGAGGAGGGGTGAGGGGTGAGGGATGGAGTCAGGAAGTGAGGAGGGGCGAGGGCCTGGGGATAGAGTCGGGGAGTGAGGAGGGGCAAGGGCCTGGGGTTGGAGTTGGGGAGTGAGGAGGGGTGAGGGACGGAGTCAGGGAGTGAGGAGGGGCGAGGGCTGAGGGATGGAGTCGGGGAGTGAGTCGGGGAGTGAGGAGCGGCGAGGGCAGAGGGATGGCGTTGGGGAGTGAGGAGGGGTGAGAGCCAAGCGATGGAGTCGGGGAGTGAGGAGGGATGAGGGATGGAGTTGGGGAGGGAGGAGGGGCAAGGACCTGGGGATGGAGTCAGGGAGTGAGGATGGGCGAGGGTCTGGGCATGGGGTTTGGGAGTGAGGAGGGGCGAGGGCCGAAGGATGGAGTCGGGGAGTGAGTCGGGAAGTGAGTCGGGGAGTGAGGAAGGGCGAGGGGTGAGGGATGGAGTCGGGGAGGGAGTCGGGGAGTGAGGAGGGGTGAGGACGGGGGATGGAGTCGGGGAGTGAGGAGCGGCGAGGGCCTGGTGATGGTGTCGGGGAGAGAGGAGGGGCGAGGGCCGAGGGATGGAGTCGGGGAGTGAGTCGGGGAGTGAGGAGGGGTGAGGGCCGAGGGATGGAGTCGGGGAGTGAGGAGGGGCGAGGGGCGAGGGATGGAGTCGGGGAGTGAGGAGGGGCGAGTGTCTGGGGATGGAGTTGGGAATGAGGAGGGGCAAGGGTCAGCGGATGGAGTCGGGGAGTGAGTTGGGGAGTGAGGAGGGGTGAGGTTCTTGGGATGGAGTCGGGGAGTGTGTCGGGGAGTGGTGAGGGGTGAGTGTCTGGGGATGGAGTCGGGGAGTGAGGAGGGGCGAGGGTCTGGGGATGGAGTCGGGGAGTGAGGAGTGGTGAGGGGCGAGGGTCTGGGGATGGAGTCGGGGAGTGAGGAGGGGCGAGGGTCTGGGGATGGAGTCGGGGAGTGAGTCGGGGAGTGGTGAGGGGCGAGGGGCAAGGGATGAAGTCGGGGAGTGAGTCGGGGAGTGGTGAGGGGCGAGGGATAGAGTCGGGGAGTGAGTTGGGGATGGAGTCGGGGAGTGAGGAGGGGCAAGGGACAGAATCGGGGAGTGAGGAGGGGTGAGGACCAAGGGATGGAGTCGGGGAGTGAGGCGGGGAGTGAGGAGGGGCGAGGGCTGAGGGATGGAGTCGGGGAGTGAGGACGGGCAAGGGCCGAGTGATGGAGTCGGGGAGTGAGGAGGGGTGAGGGTCTGGGGATGGAGTCAGGGAGTGAGGAGGGGAGTGAGGAGGGGCGACGATTGAGGGATGGAGTCCGGGAGTGAGGAGGGGAGTGAGGAGGGGTGAGGGTCTGGGGATGGAGTTGGGGACTGAGGAGGGGCGAGGGTTGAGGGTCTGGGGATAGAGTCGGGGAGTAAGGAGGGGCGAGGGCCTGGGGATGGAGTCGGGCAGTGAGGAGGGGCAAGGGGTGAGGGTCTGGGGATGGTGTCGGGGAGTGAGGAGGGGAGTGAGGAGGGACGAGGGCCTGGGGATGGTGTCGGGGAGTGAGGAGGGGCAAGGGGCGAGGGTCTGGGGATGGAGTTGGAGAGTGAGGAGGGGCAAGGGTCTGCGGATGGAGTCAGGGAGTGAGTCGGGGAGTGAGGAGGGGTGAGGTTCTTGGGATGGAGTCGGGGAGTGTGTCGGGGAGTGGTGAGGGGTGAGTGTCTGGGGATGGAGTCGGGGAGTGAGGAGGGGCGAGGGTCTGGGGATGGAGTTGGGGAGTGAGGAGTGGTGAGGGGCGAGGGTCTGGGGATGGAGTCGGGGAGTGAGGAGGGGCGAGGGTCTGGGGATGGAGTCGGGGAGTGAGTCGGGGAGTGGTGAGGGGCGAGGGGCAAGGGATGAAGTCGGGGAGTGAGTCGGGGAGTGGTGAGGGGCGAGGGATGGAGTCGGGGAGTGAGTTGGGGATGGAGTCGGGGAGTGAGGAGGGGCAAGGGACAGAATCGGGGAGTGAGGAGGGGTGAGGACCAAGGGATGGAGTCGGGGAGTGAGGCGGGGAGTGAGGAGGGGCGAGGGCTGAGGGATGGAGTCGGGGAGTGAGGACGGGCAAGGGCCGAGTGATGGAGTCGGGGAGTGAGGAGGGGTGAGGGTCTGGGGATGGAGTCAGGGAGTGAGGAGGGGAGTGAGGAGGGGCGACGATTGAGGGATGGAGTCCGGGAGTGAGGAGGGGAGTGAGGAGGGGTGAGGGTCTGGGGATGGAGTTGGGGAGTGAGGAGGGGCGAGGGTTGAGGGTCTGGGGATAGAGTCGGGGAGTAAGGAGGGGCGAGGGCCTGGGGATGGAGTCGGGGAGTGAGGAGGGGCAAGGGGCGAGTGTCTGGGGATGGTGTCGGGGAGTGAGGAGGGGAGTGAGGAGGGACGAGGGCCTGGGGATGGTGTCGGGGAGTGAGGAGGGGCAAGGGGCGAGGGTCTGGGGATGGAGTCAGGGAGTGAGGAGGGGAGTGAGGAGGGGCGAGGGCCTGGGAATGGAGTCGGGGAGTGAGGTGGGGCGAGGGCCTGGGGTTGGAGTAGGGGAGTGAGGAGTGGCGAGGTGCGAGGGATGGAGTCGGGGAGTGAGGAGGGGCGAGGGGCCAGGGTCTGGGGATGGAGTTGGGGAGTGAGGAGGGGAGTGTGGAGGGGCAAGGGCCTGGGGATGGAGTCGGGGAGTGAGGAGAGGCCAGGGCCTGGGGATGGAGTCGGGGAGTGAGGAGGGGTGAGGGTCTGGGGATGGAGTCAGGGAGTGAGGAGGGGAGTGAGGAGGGGCGATGGGTGAGGGATGCAGTCCGGAAGTGAGGAAGGGAGTGAGGAGGGGCGAGGTGCGAGGGATGGAGTCGGGGAGTGAGGAGGGGCGAGGGGCCAGGGCCTGGAGATGGAGTTGGGGAGTGAGGAGGGGAGTGTGGAGGGGCAAGGGCCTGGGGATGGAGTCGGGGAGTGAGGAGGAGCGAGGGGCGAGGGTCTGGGGATGGAGTCGTGGAGTGAGGAGGGTCGAGGGGCCAGGGCCTGAGGATGGAGTCGGGGAGCGAGGAGGGGCAAGGGGCGAGGGATGGAGTCGGGGAGTGAGGAGGGGCGAGGGGCCAGGGCCTGGGGATGGAGTTGGGGACTGAGGAGGGGCCAGGGCCTGGGGATGGAGTCGGGCAGTGAGGAGGGGTGAGGGGTGAGGGATGGAGTCGGGGAGTGAGGAGGGGCGAGGGGCGAGGGTCTGGGGTTGGAGTCAGGGAGTGAGGAGGGGCGAGGGATGAAGTTGGGGAGTGAGGAGGGGCGAGGGCCCAGGACCTGGGGATGGAGTCAGGGAGTGAGGAGGGGCGAGGGGTGTGGGCCTGGGGATGGAGTCAGGGAGTGAAGAGGGGCGAGGGACAGGGCCTGGGGATGGAGTCCGGGAGTGAGGAGGGGCGATGGGCGAGGGTCTGGGGATGGAGTCGGGGAGTGAGGAGGGGAGTGAGGAGGGGTGAGGGGCGAGGGATGGAGTCAGGGAGTGAGGAGGGGCGAGGGGCCAGGGCCTGGGGATGGAGTCGGGGAGTGAGGAGGGGCTAGTGCCTGGGGATGGAGTCGGGGAGTGAGGAGGGGAGTGAGGAGGGGAGTGAGGAGGGGCCAGGGTCTGGGGATGGAGTCGGGGAGTGAGGAGGGATGAGGGATGGAGTTGGGGAGGGAGGACGGGCAAGGACCTGGGGATGGAGTCGGGGAGTGAGGATGGGCGAGGGTCTGGGCATGGAGTTGGGGAGTGAGGAGGGGCGAGGGCTGAGGGTCTGGGGATGGAGTCGGGTAGTGAGGAGGGGCGAGGGTCTGGGGATGGAGTCGGGGAGTGAGTCGGGGAGTGGTGAGGGGCGAGGGGCAAGGGATGAAGTCGGGGAGTGAGTCGAGGAGTGGTGAGGGGCGAGGGATGGAGTCGGGGAGTGAGTTGGGGATGGAGTCGGGGAGTGAGGAGGGGCAAGGGACAGAATCGGGGAGTGAGGAGGGGTGAGGACCAAGGGATGGAGTCGGGGAGTGAGGCGGGGAGTGAGGAGGGGCGAGGGCTGAGGGATGGAGTCGGGGAGTGAGGACGGGCAAGGGCCGAGTGATGGAGTCGGAGAGTGAGGAGGGGTGAGGGTTTGGGGATGGAGTCAGGGAGTGAGGAGGGGAGTGAGGAGGGGCGACGATTGAGGGATGGAGTCCGGGAGTGAGGAGGGGAGTGAGGAGGGGTGAGGTGCGAGGGATGGAGTCGGGGAGTGAGGAGGGGCGAGGGGCCAGGGCCTGGGGATGGAGTTGGGGAGTGAGGAGGGGAGTGTGGAGGGGCAAGGGCCTGGGGATGGAGTCGGGGAGTGAGGAGGGGCGAGGGGCGAGGGTCTGGGGATGGAGTCGGGGAGTGAGGAGGGGCCAGGGCCTGGGGATGGAGTCGGGGAGCGAGGAGGGGTGAGGGGCGAGGGATGGAGTCGGGGAGTGAGGAGGGGGCGAGGGGCCAGGGCCTGGGGATGGAGTCGGGGAGTGAGGAGGGGCGAGGGGCGAGAGATGAAGTTGGGGAGTGAGGAGGGGCGAGGGGCCAGGGCCTGGGGATGGAGTCAGGGAGTGAGGAGGGGCGAGGGGTGAGGGCCTGGGGATGGAGTCGGGGAGTGAGGAGGGGCGAGGGACCAGGTCCTGGGGATGGAGTCCGGGAGTGAGGAGGGGTGATGGGCGAGGGTCTGGGGATGGAGTCGGGGAGTGAGGAGGGGAGTGAGGAGGGGCAAGGGCCTGGGGATGGAGTCAGGGAGTGAGGAGGGGAGTGAGGAGCGGCGAGGGTCTGGGGAAGGAGTCGGGGAGTGAGGAGGGGAATGAGTTGGAGCGAGGGTCTGGGGATGGAGTGGGCAAGTGAGGAGGGGAGTGAGGAGGTGCGAGGGTCTGGGGATGAAGTCGGGGAGTGAGGAGGGGCGAAGGTCTGGGGATGGAGTGGGGGAGTGAGGAGGGGTGTGAGGAGGGGCGAGGGGCGAGGGTCTGGGGTTGGAGTCGGGGAGTGAGGTGGGGCGAGGGGCGAGGAATGAAGTTGGGGAGTGAGGAGGGGCGAGGGGCCAGGCCCTGGGGATGGAGTCAGGGAGTGAGGAGGGGCGAGGGGTGAAGGCCTGGGGATGGAGTCGGGGAGTGAGGAGGGGCGAGGGGCCAGGGCCTGGGGATGGAGTCCGGGAGTGAGGAGGGGTGATGGGCGAGGGTCTGGGGATGGAGTCGGAGAGTGAGGAGGGGAGTGAAGAGGGGCATGGGATGGAGTCAGGGAGTGAGGAGGGGCGAGGATCCAGGGCCTGGGGATGGAGTCGTGGAGTGAGGAGGGGCTAGGGCCTGGGGATGGAGTCGGGGAGTGAGGAGGGGAGTGAGGAGGGGAGTGAGGAGGGGCCAGGGTCTGGGGATGGAGTCGGGGAGTGAGGAGGGGCGAGGGCCTGGGGATGGAGTCAGGGAGTGAGGAGGGGAGTGAGGAGGGGTGAGGGTCTGGGGATGGAGTCGGGGAGTGAGGAGGGGAATGAGTTGGGGCGAGGGTCTGGGGATGGAGTGGGGGATTGAGGAGGGGAGTGAGGAGGGGCGAGGGTCTGGGGATGAAGTCGGGGAGTGAGGAGGGGCAAAGGTCTGGGGATGGAGTGGGGAAGTGAGGAGGGGAGTGAGGAGGGGTGAGGGGCAAGGGTCTGGGGTTGGAGTCGGGGAGTGAGGTGGGGCGCTGGGCGAGGGATGAAGTTGGGGAGTGAGGAGGGGCGAGGGACCAGGCCCTGGGGATGGAGTCAGGGAGTGAGGAGGGGCGAGGGGTGAGGGCCTGGGGATGGAGTCCGGGAGTGAGGAGGGGCGAGGGGCGAGTGTCTGGGGATGGAGTCGGCGAGTGAGGAGGGACGATGGGCGAGGGCCTGGGGATGGAGTCGGGGAGTGAGGAGGGGAGTGAGGAGGGGTGAGGGGCGAGGGATGGAGTCAGGGAGTGAGGAGGGGCGAGGGGCCAGGGCCTGGGGATGGAGTCGGGGAGTGAGGAGCGGTGAGGGCCTGGGGATGGAGTCAGGGAGTGAGGAGGGGAGTGAGGAGGGGAGTGAGGAGGGGCCAGGGCCTGGGGATGGAGTCGGGGAGTGAGGTGGGGAGTGAGTCGGGGTGAGGGTCTGGGGATGGAGTGGGGGAGTGAGGAGGGGAGTGAGGAGGGGAGTGAGGAGGGGTGAGGGTCTGGGGATGGAGTCGGGGAGTGAGGAGGGGTGAGGGTCTGGGGATGGAGTCGGGGAGTGAGGAGGGGCGAGGGTTTGGGGATGGAGTCGGGGAGTGAGGAGGGGAGTGAGTCGGGGCGAGGGTCTGGGGATGGAGTGGGGGAGTGAGGAGGGGAGTGAGTCGGGACGAGGGTCTGGCGATGGAGTGGGGGAGTGAGGAGGGGAGTGAGTTGGGGCGAGGGCCTGGGGATGGAGTGGGGGAGTGAGGAGGGGAGTGAGGAGGGGAGTGAGGAGGGGAGTGAGGAGGGGTGAGGGTCTGGGGATGGAGTCGGGGAGTGAGGAGGGGTGAGGGGCCAGGGCCTGGGGATGGAGTCGGGGAGTGAATCGGGGAGTGGTGAGGGGCGAGGGTCTGGGGATGGAGTCAGGGATTGAGGAGGGGTGAGGGTCTGGGGATGGAGTAGGAGAGTGAGGAGGGGCGAGGGGTGAGGGTCTGGGGATGGAGTCGGGGAGTGAGGAGGGGCAAGGGACAGAATCGGGGAGTGAGGAGGGGTGAGGACCAAGGGATGGAGTCGGGGAGTGAGGCGGGGAGTGAGGAGGGGCGAGGGCTGAGGGATGGAGTCGGGGAGTGAGGACGGGCAAGGGCCGAGTGATGGAGTCGGGGAGTGAGGAGGGGTGAGGGTCTGGGGATGGAGTCAGGGAGTGAGGAGGGGAGTGAGGAGGGGCGACGATTGATCGATGGAGTCCGGGAGTGAGGAGGGGAGTGAGGAGGGGTGAGGGTCAGGGGATGGAGTTGGGGAGTGAGGAGGGGCGAGGGTTGAGGGTCTGGGGATAGAGTTGGGGAGTAAGGAGGGGCGAGGGCCTGGGGATGGAGTCGGGGAGTGAGGAGGGGCAAGGGGCGAGGGTCTGGGGATGGTGTCGGGGAGTGAGGAGGGGAGTGAGGAGGGACGAGTGCCTGGGGATGGAGTCGGGGAGTGAGGAGGGGCAAGGGGCGAGGGTCTGGGGATGGAGTCGGGGAGTGAGGAGGGGAGTGAGGAGAGGCGAGGGCCTGGGAATGGAGTCGGGGAGTGAGGTGGGGCGAGGGTCTGGGGTTGGAGTAGGGGAGTGAGGAGTGGCGAGGTGTGAGGGATGGAGTCGGGGAGTGAGGAGGGGCGAGGGGCCAGGGTCTGGGGATGGAGTTGGGGAGTGAGGAGGGGAGTGTGGAGGGGCAAGGGCCTGGGGATGGAGTCGGGGAGTGAGGAGGGGCGAGGGGCGAGGGTCAGGGGATGGAGTCGGGGAGCGAGGAGGGGCAAGGGGCGAGGGATGGAGTCGGGGAGTGAGGAGGGGCGAGGGGCCAGGGCCTGGGGATGGAGTCGGGGACTGAGGAGGGGCCAGGGCCTGGGGATGGAGTCGGGGACTGAGGAGGGGTGAGGGGCGAGGGTCTGGGGTTGGAGTCGGGGAGTGAGGAGGGGCGAGAGATGAAGTTGGGGAGTGAGGAGGGGCGAGGGGCCAGGGCCTGGGGATGGAGTCAGGGAGTGAGGAGGGGCGAGGGGTGAGGGCCTGGGGATGGAGTCCGGGAGTGAGGAGGTGCGAGGGCCGAGGATCTGGGGATGGAGACAGTGAGTGAGGAGGGGCGAGGGACGAGGGCCTGGGGATGGAGTCAGGGAGTGAGTCGGGGAGTAAGGAGGGGTGAGGGGTGAGGGATGGAGTCAGGGAGTGAGGAGGGGTGAGGGGCGAGGGTCTGGGGATGGAGTCGGGGAGTGAGGAGGGGCCAGGGCCTGGGGATGGAGTCGGGGAGCGAGGAGGGGTGAGCTGCGAGGGATGGAGTCGGGGAGTGAGGAGGGGGCGAGGGGCCAGGGCCTGGGGATGGAGTCGGGGAGTGAGGAGGGGCGAGGGGCGAGAGATGAAGTTGGGGAGTGAGGAGGGGTGAGGGGCCAGGGCCTGGGGATGGAGTCAGGGAGTGAGGAGGGGCGAGGGGTGAGGGCCTGGGGATGGAGTCGGGGAGTGAGGAGGGGCGAGGGACCAGGTCCTGGGGATGGAGTCCGGGAGTGAGGAGGGGTGATGGGCGAGGGTCTGGGGATGGAGTCGGGGAGTGAGGAGGGGAGTGAGGAGGATGTGGGATGGAGTCAGGGAGTGAGGAGGTGCGAGGGTCCAGGGCCTGGGGATGGAGTCGGGGAGTGAGGAGGGGCAAGGGCCTGGGGATGGAGTCGGGGCGTGAGGAGGGGAGTGAGGAGCGGAGTGAGGAGGGGCCAGGGTCTGGGGATGGTGTCAGGGAGTGAGGAGGGGCGAGGGCCTGGGGATGGAGTCAGGGAGTGAGGAGGGGAGTGAGGAGGGGCGAGGGTCGAGGGATGGAGTCGGGGAGTGAGGAGGGGAATGAGTTGGGGCAAGGGTCTGGGGATGGAGTGGGCGAGTGAGGAGGGGAGTGAGGAGGGGCGAGGGTCTGGGGATGAAGTCGGGGAGTGAGGAGGGGCGAAGGTCTGGGGATGGAGTGGGGGAGTGAGGAGGGGTGTGAGGAGGGGTGAGGGGCGAGGGTCTGGGGTTGGAGTCGGGGAGTGAGGTGGGGCGAGGGGCGAGGGATGAAGTTGGGGAGTGAGGAGGGGCGAGGGGCCAGGCCCTGGGGATGGAGTCAGGGAGTGAGGAGGGGCGAGGGGTGAAGGCCTGGGGATGGAGTCCAGGAGAGAGGAGGGGCGAGGGGCGAGTGTCTGGGGATGGAGTCGGCGAGTGAGGAGGGTCGATGGGCGAGGGCCTGGGGATGGAGTCGGGGGAGTGAGGAGGGGAGTGAGGAGGGGCCAGGGCCTGGGGATGGAGTCGGGGAGTGAGGAGGGTTGAGGGGCCAGGGCCTGGGGATGGAGTCGGGGAGTGAGGAGGGGTGAGGGCCTGGGGATGGAGTCGGGGAGTGAGGAGGGGAGTGAGGAGGGGCCAGGGTCTGGGGATGGAGTCGGGGAGTGAGGAGGGGCAAGGGCCTGGGGATGGAGTCAGAGAGTGAGGAGGGGAGTGAGGAGGGGCAAGGGTCTGGGGATGGAGTTGGGGAGTGAGGAGGGGAGTGAGTCGGGGCAAGGGTCTGGGGATGGAGTGGGGGAGTGAGGAGGGGAGTGAGGAGGGGCGAGGGTCTGGGGATGGAGTCGGGGAGTGAGGAGGGACGAGGGTCTGGGGATGGAGTGGGGAGTGAGGAGGGGAGTGAGGAGGGGCGAGGGGCGAGGGTCTGGGGTTGGAGTCGGGGAGTGAGGAGGGGCGAGGGGCGAGGGATGAAGTTGGGGAGTGAGGAGGGGCGAGGGGCCAGGGCCTGGGGATGGATTCCGGGAGTGAGGAGGGGTGAGGGCCTGAGGATGGAGTCAGGGAGTGAGGAGGGGAGTGAGGAGGGGAGTGAGGAGGGGCCAGGGTCTGGGGTTGGAGTCAGGGAGTGAGGAGGGGCGAGGGCCTGGGGATGGAGTCGGGGAGTGAGGAGGGGAGTGAGTCGGGGCGAGGGTCTGGGGATGGAGTGGGGGAGTGAGGAGGGGAGTGATGAGGGGCGAGGGTCTGGGGATGCAGTCGGGGAGTGAGGAGGGACGAGGGTCTGGGTATGGAGTGGGGGAGTGAGGAGGGGAGCGAGGAGGGGCAAGGGGTGAGTGATGGAGTCGGGGAGTGAGGAGGGGCGAGGGACCAGAGCCTGGGAATGGAGTCGGGGACTGAGGAGGTGCCAGGGCCTGGGGATGGAGTCGGGGAGTGAGGAAGGGTGAGGGGTGAGGGATGGAGTTGGGGAGTGAGGAGGGGCGAGGGGCGAGGGTCTGAGGTTGGAGTCAGGGAGTGAGGAGGGGCGAGGGGCGAGAGATGAAGTTGGGGAGTGAGGAGGGAAGAGGGGCCAGGGCCTGGGGATGGAGTCAGGGAGTGAGGAGGGGCGAGGGGTGAGGGCCTGGGGATGGAGTCCGGGAGTGAGGAGGGGCGAGGGTCTGGGGATGGAGTCGGTGAGTGAGGAGGGGCGAGGGGCGAGGGCCTGGGGATGGAGTCGTGGAGTGAGGAGGGGATTAAGGAGGGGCAAGCGGCGAGGGATGGAGTCAGGGAGTGAGGAGGGGTGAGGGGCCAGGGCCTGGGGATGGAGTCGGGGAGTGAGGAGGGGTGAGGGCCTGGGGATGGAGTCAGGAAGTGAGGAGGGGAGTGAGGAGGGGAGTGAGGAGGGGAGTTAGGAGGGGAGTGAGGAGGGGCCAGGGTCTGGGGATGGAGTCGGGGAGTGAGGAGGGGCGAGGGCCTGGGGATGGAGTGGGGGAGTGAGGAGGGGAGTGAAGAGGGGCGAGGGTCTGGGGATGGAGTTGGGGAGTGAGGAGGGACGAGGGTCTGGGGATGGAGTGGGGGAGTGAGGAGGGGAGTGAGGAGGGGCAAGGGGTGAGGGTCTGTGGTTGGAGTCGGGGAGTGAGGAGGGGAGTGAGGAGGGGCGAGGGGCGAGGGTCTGGGGTTGGAGTCGGGGAGTGAGGAGGGGTGAGGTGCGAGACATGAAGTTGGGGAGTGAGGAGGGGCGAGGTGCCAGGGCCTGGGGATGGAGTCAGGGAGTGAGGAGGGGCGAGGGGTGAGGGTCTGGGGATGGAGTCGGGGAGTGAGTCGGGGAGTGAGGAGGGGTGAGGTTCTGGGGATGGAGTCGGGGAGTGTGTCGGGGAGTGGTGAGGGGCGAGGGTCTGGGGATGGAGTCGGGGAGTGAGGAGGGGCGAGGGTCTGGGGATGGAGTCAGGGAGTGAGTCGGGGAGTGGTGAGGGGCGAGGGGCAAGGGATGAAGTCGGGGAGTGAGTCGAGGAGTGGTGAGGGGCGAGGGATGGAGTCGGGGAGTATGTTGGGGATGGAGTCGGGGAGTGAGGAGGGCAAGGGACAGAATCGGGGAGTGAGGAGGGGTGAGGACCAAGGGATGGAGTTGGGGAGTGAGGCGGGGTGTGAGGAGGGGCGAGGGCTGAGGGATGGAGTCGGGGAGTGAGGACGGGCGAGGGCCGAGTGATGGAGTCAGGGAGTGAGGAGGGGTGAGGCTTTGGGGATGGAGTCAGGGAGTGAGGAGGGGAGTGAGGAGGGGCGACGGGTGAGGGATGGAGTCCGGGAGTGAGGAGGGGAGTGAGGAGGGGCGAGGTGCAAGGGATGGAGTCGGGGAGTGAGGAGGGGCGAGGGGCCAGGGCCTGGGGATGGAGTTGGGGAGTGAGGAGGGGAGTGTGGAGGGGCAAGGGCCTGGGGATGGAGTCGGGGAGTGAGGAGGGGCGAGGGGCGAGGGTCTGGGGATGGAGTCGGGGAGTGAGGAGGGGCCAGGGCCTGGGGATGGAGTCGGGGAGCGAGGAGGGGTGAGGGGCGAGGGATGGAGTCGGGGAGTGAGGAGGGGGCGAGGGGCCAGGGCTTGGGGATGGAGTCGGGGAGTGAGGAGGGGCGAGGGGCGAGAGATGAAGTTGGGGAGTGAGGAGGGGCGAGGGGCCAGGGCCTGGGGATGGAGTCAGGGAGTGAGGAGGGGCGAGGGGTGAGGGCCTGGGGATGGAGTCGGGGAGTGAGGAGGGGCGAGGGACCAGGTCCTGGGGATGGAGTGCGGGAGTGAGGAGGGGTGATGGGCGAGGGTCTGGGGATGGAGTCGGGGAGTGAGGAGGGGAGTGAGGAGGGGCGTGGGATGGAGTCGGGGAGTGAGGAGGTGCGAGGGTCCAGGGCCTGGGGATGGAGTCGGGGAGTGAGGAGGGGCTAGGGCCTGGGGATGGAGTCGGGGCGTGAGGAGGGGAGTGAGGAGGGGAGTGAGGAGGGGCCAGGGTCTGGGGTTGGAGTCAGGGAGTGAGGAGGGGCGAGGGCCTGGGGATGGAGTCAGGGAGTGAGGAGGGGAGTGAGTTGGGGCGAGGGTCTGGGGATGGATTCGGGGAGTGAGGAGGGGAATGAGTTGGGGCGAGGGTCTGGGGATGGAGTGGGGGAGTGAGGAGGGGAGTGAGGAGGGGCGAGGGTCTGGGGATGAAGTCGGGGAGTGAGGAAGGGCGAAGGTCTGGGGATGGAGTGGGGGAGTGAGGAGGGGTGTGAGGAGGGGCGAGGGGCGAGGGTCTGGGGTTGGAGTCGGGGAGTGAGGTGGGGCGAGGGGCGAGGGATGAAGTTGGGGAGTGAGGAGGGGCGAGGGGCCAGGCCCTGGGGATGGAGTCAGGGAGTGAGGAGGGGCGAGGGGTGAAGGCCTGGGGATGGAGTCGGGGAGTGAGGATGGGCGAGGGGCCAGGGCCTGGGGATGGAGTCCGGGAGTGAGGAGGGGCGATGGGTGAGGGTCCGGGGATGGAGTCGGAGAATGAGGAGGGGAGTGAAGAAGGGAGTGGGATGGAGTCAGGGAGTGAGGAGGGGCGAGGGTCCAGGGCCTGGGGATGGAGTCGTGGAGTGAGGAGGGGCTAGGGCCTGGGGATGGAGTCGGGGAGTGAGGAGGGGCGAGGGCCTGGGGATGGAGTCAGGGAGTGAGGAGGGGAGTGAGGAGGGGTGAGGGTCTGGGGATGGAGTGGGCGAGTGAGGAGGGGAGTGAGGAGGGGCGAGGGTCTGGGGATGAAGTCGGGGAGTGAGGAGGGGCAAAGGTCTGGGGATGGAGTGGGGGAGTGAGGAGGGGAGTGAGGAGGGGCGAGGGGCGAGGGTCTGGGGTTGGAGTCGGGGAGTGAGGTGGGGCGATGGGCGAGGGATGAAGTTGGGGAGTGAGGAGGGGCGAGGGGCCAGGCCCTGGGGATGGAGTCACGGAGTGAGGAGGGGCGAGGGGTGAGGGCCTGGGGATGGAGTCCGGGAGTGAGGAGGGGCGAGGGGCGAGTGTCTGGGGATGGAGTCGGCGAGTGAGGAGGGGCGATGGGCGAGGGCCTGGGGATGGAGTCGGGGAGTGAGGAGGGGGAGTGAGGAGGGGTAAGGGGCGAGGGATGGAGTCAGGGAGTGAGGAGGGGCGAGGGGCCAGGGCCTGGGGATGGAGTCGGGGAGTGAGGAGGGGTGAGGGGCCAGGGCCTGGGGATGGAGTCGGGGAGTGAGGAGGGGGTGAGGGCCTGGGGATGGAGTCGGGGAGTGAGGAGGGGAGTGAGGAGGGGAGTGAGGAGGGGCCAGGGTCTGGGGTTGGAGTCGGGGAGTGAGGAGGGGCAAGGGCCTGGGGATGGAGTCGGAGAGTGAGGAGGGGAGTGAGGAGGGGCTAGGGTCTGGGGATGGAGTTGGGGAGTGAGGAGGGGAGTGAGTCGGGGCAAGGGTCTGGGGATGGAGTGGGGGAGTGAGGAGGGGAGTGAGGAGGGGCAAGGGTCTGGGGATGGAGTCGGGGGAGTGAGGAGGGACGAGGGTCTGGGGATGGAGTGGGGAGTGAGGAGGGGAGTGAGGAGGGGCGAGGGGCGAGGGTCTGGGGTTGGAGTCGGGGAGTGAGGAGGGGCGAGGGGCGAGGGATGAAGTTTGGGAGTGAGGAGGGGCGAGGGGCCAGGGCCTGGGGATGGAGTCAGGGAGTGAGGAGGGGCGAGGGGTGATGGTCTGGGGATGGAGTCGGGGAGTGAGTCGGGGAGTGAGGAGGGGTGAGGTTCTGGGGATGGAGTCGGGGAGTGTGTCCGGGAGTGGTGAGGGGCGAGGGTCTGGGGATGGAGTCGGGGATTGAGGAGGGGCAAGGGTCTGGGGATGGAGTCGGGGAGTGTGTCGGAGATTGGTGAGGGGCGAGGGTCTGGGGATGGAGTCGGGGAGTGAGGAGGGGCGAGGGTCTGGGGATGGAGTCGGGGAGTGAGTCGGGGAGTGGTGAGGGGCGAGGGGAAAGGGATGAAGTCGGGGAGTGAGTCGGGGAGTGGTGAGGGGAGAGGGTTGGAGTCGGGGAGTGCGTTGGGGATGGAGTCGGGGAGTGAGGAGGGGCAAGGGACAGAATCGGGGAGTGAGGAGGGGTGATGACCAAGGGATGGAGTCGGGGAGTGAGGCTGGCCGAGGGGCGAGGGCCTGGGGATGGAGTCGGGGTGTGAGCAGGGGATTAAGGAGGGGCGAGCGACGAGGGATGGAGTCAGGGAGTGAGGAGGGGTGAGGTGCCAGGGCCTGGGGATGGATTCCGGGAGTGAGGAGGGGTGAGGGCCTGAGGATGGAGTCAGGGAGTGAGGAGGGGAGTGAGGAGGGGAGTGAGGAGGGGCCAGGGTCTGGGGTTGGAGTCGGGGAGTGAGGAGGGGCGAGGGCCTGGGGATGGAGTCAGAGAGTGAGGAGGGGAGTGAGGAGGGGCGAGGGTCTGGGGATGGAGTCGGGGAGTGAGGAGGGGAGTGAGTCGGGGCGAGGGTCTGGGGATGGAGTGGGGGAGTGAGGAGGGACGAGGGTCTGGGGATGGAGTGGGGGAGTGAGGAGGGGAGCGAGGAGGGGCAAGGGGCGAGTGATGGAGTCGGGGAGTGAGGAGGGGCGAGGGGCCAGAGCCTGGGAATGGAGTCGGGGACTGAGGAGGTGCCAGGGCCTGGGGATGGAGTCGGGGAGTGAGGAGGGGTGAGGGGCGAGGGATGGAGCTGGGGAGTGAGGAGGGGTGAGGGGCGAGGGTCTGAGGTTGGAGTCAGGGAGTGAGGAGGGGCGAGGGGCGAGAGATGAAGTTGGGGAGTGAGTAGGGGCGAGGGGCCAGGGCCTGGGGATGGAGTCAGGGAGTGAGGAGGGGCGAGGGGTGAGGGCCTGGGGATGGAGTCCGGGAGTGAGGAGGGGCGAGGGTCTGGGGATGGAGTCGGTGAGTGAGGAGGGGCGAGGGGCGATGGCCTGGGGATGGAGTCGTGGAGTGAGGAGGGGATTAAGGAGGGGCAAGCGGCGAGGGATGGAGTCAGGGAGTGAGGAGGGGTGAGGGGCCAGGGCCTGGGGATGGAGTCGGGGAGTGAGGAGGGGTGAGGGCCTGGGGATGGAGTCAGGAAGTGAGGAGAGGAGTGAGGAGGGGAGTGAGGAGGGGAGTTAGGAGGGGAGTGAGGAGGGGCCAGGGTGTGGGGATGGAGTCGGGGAGTGAGGAGGGGCGAGGGCCTGGGGATGGAGTCGGGGAGTGAGGAGGGGAGTGAGTCGGGGCGAGGGTCTGGGGATGGTGTGGGGGAGTGAGGAGGGGAGTGAGGAGGGGCGAGGGTCTGGGGATGGAGTTGGGGAGTGAGGAGGGACGAGGGTCTGGGGATGGAGTGGGGGAGTGAGGAGGGGAGTGAGGAGGGGCAAGGGGTGAGGGTCTGGGGTTGGAGTCGGGGAGTGAGGAGGGGAGTGAGGAGGGGCGAGGGGCGAGGGTCTGGGGTTGGAGTCGGGGAGTGAGGAGGGGTGAGGTGCGAGACATGAAGTTGGGGAGTGAGGAGGGGCGAGGGGCCAGGGCCTGGGGATGGAGTCAGGGAGTGAGGAGGGGCGAGGGGGTGAGGGTCTGGGGATGGAGTCGGGGAGTGAGTCGGGGAGTGAGGAGGGGTGAGGTTCTGGGGATGGAGTCGGGGAGTGGTGAGGGGCGAGGGTCTGGGGATGGAGTCGGGGAGTGAGGAGGGGTGAGGGTCTGGGGATGGAGTCAGGGAGTGAGTCGGGGAGTGGTGAGGGGCAAGGGGCAAGGGATGAAGTCGGGGAGTGAGTCGAGGAGTGGTGAGGGGCGAGGGATGGAGTCGGGGAGTAAGTTGGGGATGGAGTCAGGGAGTGAGGAGGGCAAGGGACAGAATCGGGGAGTGAGGAGGGGTGAGGACCAAGGGATGGAGTTGGGGAGTGAGGCGGGGAGTGAGGAGGGGCGAGGGCTGAGGGATGGAGTCAGGGAGTGAGGAGGGGCGACGGGTGAGGGATGGAGTCCGGGAGTGAGGAGGGGAGTGAGGAGGGGCGAGGTGCGAGGGATGGAGTCGGGGATTGAGGAGGGGCGAGGGGCCAGGGCCTGGGGATGGAGTTGGGGATTGAGGAGGGGAGTGTGGAGGGGCAAGGGCCTGGGGATGGAGTCGGGGAGTGAGGAGGGGCGAGGGGCGAGGGTCTGGGGATGGAGTCGGGGAGTGAGGAGGGGCCAGGGCCTGGGGATGGAGTCGGGGAGTGAGGAGGGGCGAGGGGCGAGAGATGAAGTTGGGGAGTGAGGAGGGGCGAGGGGCCAGGGCCTGGGGATGGAGTCAGGGAGTGAGGAGGGGCGAGGGGTGAGGGCCTGGGGATGGAGTCGGGGAGTGAGGAGGGGCGAGGGACCAGGTCCTGGGGATGGAGTCCGGGAGTGAGGAGGGGTGATGGGCGAGGGTCTGGGGATGGAGTCGGGGAGTGAGGAGGGGAGTGAGGAGGGGCGTGGGATGGAGTCGGGGAGTGAGGAGGTGCGAGGGTCCAGGGCCTGGGGATGGAGTCGGGGAGTGAGGAGGGGGCTAGGGCCTGGGGATGGAGTCGGGGCGTGAGGAGGGGAGTGAGGAGGGGAGTGAGGAGGGGCCAGGGTCTGGGGATGGAGTCAGGGAGTGAGGAGGGGCGAGGGCCTGGGGATGGAGTCAGGGAGAGGGAGTGAGGAGGGGAGTGAGGAGGGGCGAGGGGTCTGGGATGGAGTCGGGGAGTGAGGAGGGGAATGAGTTGGGGCGACGGTCTGGGGATGGAGTGGGGGGAGTGAGGAGGGGGAGTGAGGAGGGGCGAGGGGTCTGGGGATGAAGTCGGGGAGTGAGGAGGGGCGAAGGTCTGGGGATGGAGTGGGGGGAGTGAGGAGGGGTGGTGAGGAGGGGCGAGGGGCGAGGGTCTGGGGTTGGAGTCGGTGAGTGAGGTGGGGCGAGGGGCGAGGGATGAAGTTGGGGAGTGAGGAGGGGCGAGGGGGCCAGGCCCTGGGGATGGAGTCAGGGAGTGAGGAGGGGCGAGGGGTGAAGGCCTGGGGATGGAGTCGGGGAGTGAGGAGGGTCGAGGGGCCAGGGCCTGGGATGGAGGTCCGGGAGTGAGGAGGGGCGATGGGCGAGGGTCTGGGGATGGAGTTGGAGAGTGAGGAGGGGAGTGAAGTGGGGCGTGGGATGGAGTCAGGGAGTGAGGAGGGGCGAGGGTCCAGGGGCCTGGGGATGGAGTCGTGGAGTGAGGAGGGGCTAGGGCCTGGGGATGGAGTCAGGGAGTGAGGAGGGGAGTGAGAAGGGGCCAGGGTCTGGGGATGGAGTCGGGGAGTGAGGAGGGGAGTGAGGAGGGGCGAGGGGTCTGGGGATGGAGTCGGGGAGTGAGGAGGGGAATGAGTCAGTGCGAGGGTCTGGGGATGGAGTGGGGGAGTGAGGGAGGGGAGTGAGGAGGAGCGAGGGTCTGGGGATGAAGTCGGGGAGTGAGGAGGGGCAAAGGTCTGGAGATGGAGAGGGGGAGTGAGGAGGGGAGTGAGGAGTGGCGAGGGGCGAGGGTCTGGGGTTGGAGTCGGGGAGTGAGGTGGGGCGAGGGGCGAGGGATGAAGTTGGGGAGTGAGGAGGGCCGAGGGGCCAGGCCATGGGGATGGAGTCAGGGAGTGAGGAGGGGCGAGGGGTGAGGGCCTGGGGATGGAGTCCGGGAGTGAGGAGGGGCGAGGGGCGAGTGTCTGGGATGGAGTCGGCGAGTGAGGAGGGGCGATGGGCGAGGGCCTGGGGATGGAGTCGGGGAGTGAGGAGGGGAGTGAGGAGGGGTGAGGGGCGAGGGGATGGAGTCAGGGAGTGAGGAGGGGCGAGGGGCCAGGGCCTGGGGATGGAGTCGGGGAGTGAGGAGGGGTGAGGGCCTGGGGATGGAGTCGGGGAGTGAGGTGGGGAGTGAGGAGGGGAGTGAGGAGGGGCCAGGGCCTGGGGATGGAGTCGGGGAGTGAGGTGGGGGAGTGAGTCAGGGTGAGGGTCTGGGGATGGAGTGGGGGGAGTGAGGAGGGGGAGTGAGGAGGGGAGTGAGGAGGGGCGAGGGTCTGGGGATGGAGTCGGGGAGTGAGGAGGGGGCGAGGGTCTGGGGTTGGAGTTGGGGAGTGAGGAGGGGCAAGGGTTTGGGGATGGAGTCGGGGAGTGAGGAGGGCAGTGAGTCGGGGCGAGGGTCTGGGGATGGAGTGGGGGAGTGACGAGGGGAGTGAGTCGGGGGCGAGCGTCTGGCGATGGAGTGGGGGAGTGAGGAGGGGAGTGAGTTTGGGCGAGGGCCTGGGGATGGAGTGGGGGAGTGAGGAGGGGACTGAGGAGGGGAGTGAGGAGAGGGGGTGAGGGTCTGGGGATGGAGTCGGGGAGTGAGGAGGGGTGAGGGGCCAGGGCCTGGGGATGGAGTCGGGGAGTGAGTCGGGGAGTGGTGAGGGGCGAGTGTCTGGGGATGGAGTCAGGGATTGAGGAGGGGTGAGGGTCTGGGGATGGAGTAGGAGAGTGAGGAGGGGCGAGGGGCGAGGGTCTGGGGTTGGAGTCGGGGAGTGAGGTGGGGCGAGGGGCGAGGGATGAAGTTGGGGAGTGAGGAGGGGCGAGGGGGCCAGGCCCTGGGGATGGAGTCAAGGAGGTGAGGAGGGGGGCGAGGGTGTGAGGGCCTGGGGATGGAGTCCGGGAGTGAGGAGGGGCGAGGGGCGAGTGTCTGGGGATGGAGTCGGCGAGTGAGGAGGGGCGATGGGCGAGGGCCTGGGGATGGACTCGGGGAGTGAGGAGGGGAGTGAGGAGGAGGTGGAGGGGCGAGGGATGGAGTCAGGGAGTGAGGAGGGGCGAGGGGCCAGGGCCTGGGGATGGAGTCAGGGAGTGAGGAGGGGTGAGGGGCCAGGGCCTGGGGATGGAGTCGGGGAGTGAGGAGGGGTGAGGGCCTGGGATGGAGTCGGGGGAGTGAGGAGGGGAGTGAGGAGGGGAGTGAGGAGGGGGCCAGGGTCTGGGGATGGAGTCGGGGAGTGAGGAGGGGCAAGAGCCTGGGGATGGAGTCGGAGAGTGAGGAGGGGAGTGAGGAGGGGCATGGGTCTGGGGATGGGAGTTGGGGAGTGAGGAGGGGAGTGAGTCAGGGCAAGGGTCTGGGGATGAGTGGGGGAGTGAGGAGGGGAGTGAGGAGGGGCGAGGGTCTGGGGATGGAGTGGGGAGTGAGGAGGGGAGTGAGGAGGGGCGAGGGGCGAGGGTCTGGGGTTGGAGTCGGGGAGTGAGGAGGGGCGAGGGGCGAGGGATGAAGTTGGGGAGTGAGGAGGGGCGAGGGGGCCAGGGCCTGGGGATGGAGTCAGGGAGTGAGGAGGGGCGAGGGGTGATGGTCTGGGGATGGAGTCGGGGAGTGAGTCGGGGGAGTGAGGAGGGGTGAGGTTCTGGGGATGGAGTCGGGGAGTGTGTCCGGGAGTGGTGAGGGGCGAGGGTCTGGGGATGGAGTCGGGGATTGAGGAGGGGCAAGGGTCTGGGGATGGAGTCGGGGAGTGTGTCGGAGATTGGTGAGGGGCGAGGGTCTGGGGGATGGAGTCAGGGGATTGAGGAGGGGCGAGGGTCTGGGGATGGAGTCGGGGAGTGAGTCGGGGGAGTGGTGAGGGGCGAGGGTTGGAGTCGGGGAGTGCGTTGGGGATGGAGTCGGGGAGTGAGGAGGGGCAAGGGACAGAATCGGGGAGTGAGGAGGGGTGATATCCAGGGATGGAGTCGGGGAGTGAGGCGGGCCGAGGGGCGAGGGCCTGGGGATG